>JBBMKC010247729.1:0-10507 GCA_037834085.1 Bipalium vagum
GAATAATTTTTATATTAAAATATATAATTTCGAAATGACTCTTGATAATTTATCAACCGATATAAATGTAACTAACAATGATAATGAAAAGATAATAATGAGCATCAGGTTGAAAGTGCCTTCTACCATTGTAATCTTTCGTTTTGGTAATCTTAATTGCATAATAAATGACATTTACAAGAGATTAGCTTTGTGGAATGGTGTATGGTACTATGCTTTCTAGTACTATAAATATAAATAAAACTGAAGTATAGCATAATTTGTAATCTAACTTTCAACCGTGTGAGAATTGTAATTAATTTTATCCATCAAAACAGTGGTACCTTACTAAATATTTACATATAATTATAGTTACTTAATATTATAATATTTTTGAAACCTAGCATTTATTTTTCCTAAAAGTAGATCTTAAGTAATGAGCTGAAATAAGCTCAATTCTTTATATTATGTAACATGAAAATAATGGTGAATATTATTCAAGAATTGAATTTGTAACATTTATTTACCTTTTGTGTCTTGATGTTATTAGTAAGATAAAACAAAAGACTAGATAAATAATGTATAATATTCAGAGATTGTCAAATGTTGATTTCCACCCGTTAACTATTGAAAATACATTAATTTATTTGTAACCTTAAATATTAAAATATTTTCATTTATAATATATTAAGAATTATTTATATTTATTAAATTATATTTCCTCAAACGACATAAATTCTGCATTTTTAATTAAATTTATTAATAATTTTATTACTAGAAAAATATCACTTTAAAATTATTGAATAGAAAACAGACGGAATTAAGATTACGGACGAAAGACCTTTCCGTCGTTTTTTGTCAAATAGTTGAATGATATAAGAAATACGATTAATCCTCGTCGTAAATGCGTAAAAAATATAAACAAATAATCTGTTTTTGACTAGAATATCTGTAGATGGAAAATAATATTAAATGAAATTAAAAAAATGAACACTTGTGCCTATTTTTAATTTCATATGTATAATAAAAGTAAATTACACTTTCCAAGATATTTCTACAGACAGCACAAGGCTTTCTTAAATATCATACATAAAATTCTTATTATTTCGGATATAAATTCAAAGAGACTGGAAGTTCAAGATGACTTCAAGTATTAAAAAGTAAAAAACAAGTGTTGAAGCTTCCTTTATGTTCATGTTGAACTTATAAAACGCTTGACCTGTCAACCACTCAACTTTAGTTTGTAGCGCAAACTGTACAGACGCGGTTTCTTTTCGGAATGCATAAGCAACATGTAAATTTATTATCGACACTAACAATAAAAATATAACTCCAAAATTTAAATATAGAAATATGCTACGGCTCACTATAAACCCTACACCGGCCATAATTATATTAAACCTTTGAAATGCATTATACAATGAACCTAATTACGATTTTTTTAAATCAGATAAATAATACATTCAGTTAACAAATTTTGTGCATAATAAGAAATCTTTCCAAAAATCAGTGAATTGTTTTCGCAAAATGAGTTCCAACATATGTTCATGAATGCCTTCTAGGATTCTATTTCTGTTTGCAATTTGTTCCTTAAGAACTGCCGAGAACCCTCTATTGTGTTCGTGTGAACATTTGGAATTGGATCTTTATATCATTTTAAATTATTTACAGTTTCATGCATAAATATTCCTATTTCTGTTAAACGAAAATAACATTTCCATTTTCTCCCCTAGATAATAGATCCTGATAATACAAATACCATCAAACAAGGTTTCCTACCAAAAGGAATATTTTTCATATCGGCTCTTTTTATTCCACTAACGACCTAGACTCCATCCACATGGTGCTCGTATTGAATTATCTCTTCACTAATTTTTTAAAATCAATTTTTATGATATTACATACACTACTGATGTTATTGATTCTTTCAACCGAAGTTGACATGATCTATGAAATACTTGATAATTTTGTATTGTATTGCTGTGCTTTTGATTATCAAGAGATAAAAGTAAATAATATTTGAGGCAGGATAGTTTTCTTAAGATCGAAAAATTATTTTTCCTACATTGAAGACTCATTTTATATTGCTGTAGATCAATTTGTCTATTACATTTTGGGTGTATCAGAGATGTCTCATAAATGTCATTTTTGATTAAATATTAAAATTTTAACTTTTTAATATTTAACTATTTTAGCCCGTTATTATTTTGTTGCCTTTATATTCTTTTGTTATTATTCATATTGTGACCATTTTTTCATAAACAAATTTCAAATTTCATATTTATTTTTTACGCAGAGCGTACACAAATAAGTTGATAATTTCGAATCAGATTTAGAATAAATCAGTTTGGCTAATATTTTTCTAAATATTAAATCTTGTTTAAAATATATCTAATTGTGTTTGTCAACGTAATCTTCTGTCACCCTGTAATAGTATAAATTTAGGAAAATTGAAAAATTGATTTGTTATGAACTTCAAATTTTCTATATTAATGAAGTTTTCAAACACTTGTTCAAAACTTGATTTCCATTGATGAAGCAACCTTTACCTTAAATATATATGCGACAGGCACAGCTGCCTAATTTGGGTTACTGAACATCCTAAAGAAATTATAATACAATCCCACTCCAGTCCAACAGTTAATGTCTAGATGGATCCTTCATGTCCCATGTTTATGGTTCCTTTTCTTTCATGACAATGTGAATGGAGAAAACTATTTAATCATACTTAAGTCTAGCTTTATGACAAAATTTTATGTCAGAATTAAAGTTAAAATAGTTTTTCAACAAATGGAACACCTTCTCATTAATCTGGTATTGTAAAAGATATTTTAAATAGAAATTTTCGTGGAAGATAGATTGGTAGGGCTGAATCTTTCTATTTGGATGCCAGATCACTGGATCTTGTCCCCACTCGTGCTTTGGGGACATCTAAAGACACAGATATATAGAAGAAAACCATTAAAATATCCAAAGTCTGAAATATATTATCCAAATGGAGGCAGCTAAAATATTACTTGAAATGTGTCAAAATTTTATGAATGACTTTTAATCGCTTACAGAATTGTTAAACAGTAAATGGTCATTCTGTAGAAAACTATCAAATTTTAATTAATAAATGTTACTGTGTCAAAAAATATCATTATGTTGAATATATTTTACATTATTAAATTTCAAAATCGGATACTTACCACACTTTATATACACCCTAATTAATTAAAACAGTAATCTTGTAAATTTACACATTTTTAAAAAATATTTATCTAAAATGTTTATTATTATTATTATTATTATTAATGTAAAATTTTGTTTGATTTCATGAAATAATAGAATCAGTAATTCAAAAGTCAGAAGCATACTAAAAACGTGTATCTAAAACATTTTCTATTAATTCAACAAAATGAAATAATGTTATATTTTTCTTTATATTCATGAATATCTGGAAAATGTTTTCATTTTCGCAAAATTCATTTCCTTTTATTTAAATTATACCCATTAACGTTTTCCATTCATGCTATTATATTCAGAAAAAAAAATTTTAAAATGGTAGTTAATTATTAAAACAAAAAAAATTAAAAAGTTTTATTATTCACAAATCCCATTATTATTTTCATTTGTCATTAAATTTAAAATTTAATTTAATATTTAACATAAATTATCGGAAATCGATAACTTCTTATTTTACCTTATTCTTCACAGTTTTGGATTGTGAGACTCTGATCGATTACCAATGCAAATCTCTGACTTATGAAAAGTAAGACATAAAGGCTCATATTATGCAGAATAAAATTTTCCATTAGAGCCCCCCATTACTTGTTTTATGCATGTATTGTTCGAATGAATAAGAACATGGATATTATTCTATACAATATACAGAATCCCACATCTAAGAAACAATATGTTGGGTTTTTTGTCTTCTTTACAATTTAATTGCTGATGATATTATATTGATAACCTAGCACAATATATATTTTTTATGTTATATCTAACTATTAATACGAAATGAAATTGTTAATGATTCATTAATATAAAATCTTGATAAATATTAAAAATAATATATTTATTATGCAAGTAAAATATCAGTTGTTGGATTCTACTACTCAGTTAATTCAGCTAGATCACGTAGGTGATATTAAAATTTAATAATTAATAATTCTTAAATTGTTTAAATGAATAAATGTTCAAATATATTTTTAAAATATTTATTATTATTGAATACTTTCTAATCTTGCTTCAATTTTTACAAGTACAAACTACATTCAACAATGTTTATCTTAATATTTATATATCTGAAAATATTATATGCATTATAATTATTAAAACAAACTTGTATGATTAAATTATAAAAACAATTTATCAATTATAATAGGATGTTATTATCAACAAAATGTTGATGAATTATTCACAGGATACATAAACAAATAAGGTAATACGATAATCCTTAAAATTAATTTTTTAATAATTTATTATTGATTAATATTGAGTATTATATCATTTAAGGTGTAATGATAAATAAAATCAAAATTATTAATTGAAAACTGTGATATAATCTTTTGGAAAATAAATAATCTATTTCATTTTTTTATTTTTCATCTGGATCTCGTGATATTTTGAAAAGGTAATTGTTCAAAATATGGTCTATAAAGGTTATTTAATTTTTCTAGATTCTGTAATTTTTTGTGATTCATATATATTTTGTTTTTATTATTTTTTTATTTTATTTTTTTAAGATTTAAAAATTAAATTTATATTTTTGATATTGACAGTATTCATGAATGAACAGAATTTATTTATTTTAAGATTAATAATATACAATAACGAATGATTTGTATGTATTTTTTTATATTTCATTAATCAAAAATTAGTGCATTTCAATTAGAAGAGAAAACTGTGAAACCGACATCAAACATTGTTTTTGTCTTGTATATATTTTATAGCATTATATATATCTAATTTTTCAAGTATACGCTTTATAAGAAACATTTTTGAATACTCAAAATATTATTTACTACTACGATATATACTAATATCTTGAAACATGTTTCAATCTCTTCTTTCAGATCTTCCTCAGTCAATTTTATTCTTCTTCGATGTCTATCTTTAAATGATTCACTAATATCATGATTTTAATAAATGTATCTAAATGTATCTTACTTAATTGGACAAAAGTAAAAAAACATTTTTAGTTCTAAAAACTTTAAAAATACCATAATTAAATATTTTTAAAAATTTGTTATAAAAATATTTTTTTATTTAAAATATTAATTAAAGAAAACATGAATCATTGATTTCTTCTTTCTTTATTTTGTGAATTAATTTCTGGTTTCAGTTTTTTAATTACTAATGATTCGCATATTTTTCTTTCTTCATCGTTATCAAAGTTGATCATTACTACACTAAACTCATTCTCATCTGTATATTTTTTTCCTTGTCTTTCTTTGCAACTAACACTATGATCCTCCACTTTACTTGTTCTGATTTTTTGAGAATCCTCACTAATTCGTGTTTTTAGATGATGTTGTGTCTCCTCTGTGTATAGATGACCACATCCATAACGTTGAAATTTATACAAGATATTATTGGTTTTGGAGTTTTTTTACTTAAGTAATAATAATCCCAGCACTGTAAACATGCATTAAAATACTTGTTGCAAATAATAAACGATAATCTTCTTCTGCTAATCAAATAAACAATAATCTTCTAATCGAATAATCTTCTTGGGAATCGAATAATATTATATAATAATCTTTTTTCACGCTTTTTAGGGGTGATATTGTGAGGAAATGTCTCTCTTTATATGCAAATTCAATAGACTAATCATTTTGCAGCCGAGAACTCTTCAAATTTCCAATTTTGCTCTTTGATAATCATTTTTGAGGAGCTAATTGCTTCGTTTTTCCCATTTTCTCCCAAAATCTCTCCTTAATTACTCTTTAAAACAAATATTTTAATTATTTTTATAGGTTTTAACTAGTCTAAAAATAATTTTAGAGGAAATTTTTCAAGGACTTTTTAAGAAGTTAATTAAAATTTATTACCCAATTTATTAATTAATTAAAAATTAATTTATATTTTAAAGTGGGTATTTTATGAGGTATCGGATTTATTTAATGGTTTTATGGGGTGCCTTTGAGAAACTCAACAATGCAAAATAATATATGTAAACCAATCCAATAAATATATTCAAATACAACAAGTTTACAATAATAAAAAACTTATTTAATCAGTAATATATTCTCCTCCATTGTTTATGACCTCTTCCCAACAACGAAGTGGCTTTTCGATTCCTGGTTTGAAAAAATTCACATTTTTCGAGGCATTTTTTCAGTTTCATTTTCTCAATTTATAGTGTTTGATAGGACTCGGTAAAGATGAAAGTCTGTTGGGGCAAGGTCAGAAAAATATGCCGGATGAAATAAGAATCGAGTTTCTCAATGATTTTGTCAGTTTAGCAGTATGTGGTCGAGCATTGTCATGCAGCAAAATAACTTGATGTTGACTTTCAGATCGTTTCTCATAAATTCTTGCTTTAATCGTACCAATTGTTGGGAATAAATATTGGAGGTTTCCGATATGCTTTTCTTGAGTAATTCATAATGAATGACTCCTCTTTGGTCTCACCAAATGCTAAGCATTGTCTTTCGGGGATGAATTCCTGATTTATTGGTTACTGATCTCGGCCCAATCATTCTTTCCTTTGTTTTAAATTATTATAAAGGCAACATTTTCATCATCGATTATAATGCGCGATAAAAATGTCGATGGGGTTGCAACTCAGCACGATGATGTGAAATCAATGGAGCACTGATGACAACGCACAGGTGTTTGTGGTGTTTCATAAGAAGATGTGGGACCCATGAACCTATTTTCTGAACCTTACCATGTTATCCAAACGACTGTTGCTTGGTTAACATCAATTTGACTACCCAATTCGCGAGTCGTTTGACGAGAGCGGATTCATAGAAATCGCTGTTTCTTCTAGAACGCGTTTTATCACACATTTTGAAATTTTTTTTTTGAATCTCAAAAACCACCTTTGTGCTGTTCTTCTGCTAATTGTTGATTTTCCATAAATGGAACATGTTTCTAGTGAACTCAGCAGCATTTATTTCTCAAGTAAAATCAAAGAGTAAAATATTTCAGAAATGTTCTTTTTTTTAATCTGGCACTCCATTTCCATAAGTTCAATTACAATTATTTGTAAGCAATAAATTTAAGAAAATACTTATTTATTGAAGGTTTATATCTATTCAATATTAATATCAATTATTTTTTAAAAATATTAGTTTAATTTTCGTGTATGTAATAAATTTAAACAAGGCGACAGAATATATGCATTAACCCAATATATACATAAGATCAATTAAAAAATTTTTCATAATCTTAGAGGAACCTAATGAAGACATTGTTAAATGTTTTCAAATATTAAGTTTATCTAATTTTCTGATATTTCCGACAAATTGTTTTGCTTTTGTAAGCAATAAATATTTGTTCATGATTTTTTTGTATTTTCTTTTAATAGACTTGCAAAACAATTTCTATCACGAAATGATTTTTTTTAATTTTAGTGATCGAAATATTATTTTAAAATGTAATAATAAAGTAATAAAGTAAATATTATTTCTATGATTGAAACAAAATTAAAACAAACAATAATGGAATCACTTTACAGGATTTTGGTTGTTCTTTAATTTTATATTCCTTAAAAACCCATTATTAATACAGAGCAAATCTCCATTTTGTTGTCTATTTTTTCTGATGTTTCTAGCAATTTTTTCTTTAATTGTTTGATTTCTAGAAATGTAATTAATGAATTTTCATTACAATTCCATTAACAAGATTGCAAGATTCGATAACAATGCCAGCCGTGTTGCTGGCCTTGTGCAGACAACGAGCTGAAAAGTTTCACTTATCGTTTGATGTAAGAAAAAGTATCTTCTAGATGACCCTCATGGAGAAATGTAAGTAATCTTAAAAAATGTTTTGTTAACGTACATTTACGTCTATTTTATATATATGAATTAAATTATTAATTTTTGTTTTTAATTTTGTTAGTGCAATTAAGAAGTACTTTTGAGAATTTCTATATTATAAAGATAATTTATTTATTAATTTGAAAATTTTTCGGTACTTGATCTTTATTATCTATTTTTAGAAAATATTGTTAAGTTAGACAATAATTGTAAATATAATAAAAAGTATTTTTATTTTGTTAGGTGGTGGAATAAGTTCTGAATTATCTTCATCAAAATTAAAAGACGCAGTTCTCGTAATATACAAATCTTTATTCTTTTTGTAGAGCATCTCATAATAAAAAAAACATTTTTTGTAATTTGAAAAACGTGATTTTAAAAAACCGTACTCCTCGATACCGATTTTTAACAAATATAACATCTAATGTTTCCATCTAAAAACTCGACCACGTCTTTCAATACTTACCCAATCTAACACCAATAACAGTGACACAAAACGTCGTAATCATTTTTTTATATTAAAACTAAACATGTCTTTCAATACCCAGATCTTTCGTACTCAAAATGAAATCAAGATAATAAACTGGGAAGGAAATTGGGTCTTCCATAATTACCAGTCAATATTATGAAAAAATTGGTTCACAAATAATATTTTACAATAATACCGTCTCCTTGTTTATTAGTATTCAATTTTTAACAAATATTCTTGTATAATATTGTTAGAAATACAGTTAATTTTCATTAACCTATGCATTAATAATATATTAATAAATTTTATTTATTTTTAGATAATAAAATATATATGTTTTGAATACAGTCGCCTAACAGCTGAAATGAGATAAGTTCTTTTTGATGTGATATTATTTCCTGTCATAACTGGAATTAGAAATAGTCTTACACATAAGAACGCAATACTTTATCAACAGTAAATAATACTATCGGCTCAGTACTTAACTTAATCTCCAAACATCTCGAGATTACATTTCACCAATTGTTCACATTAATATTGATTAATTAAAGATTAAGATTTAAATTAATTAAAAAAAACAATTCTAAAATTAATTAAACATTATGGACAATGTTTTGTGACCTATTGAAATATTGTAGGTCAAATTATACACATTTGGATGATGAGCAGGTCATTTTTTACACATTGCATAAATTAAACTTATATTAAGAAAATTTTATACGGTAATTCAATTCTGGGCCTAAGTAATAGCAGATAGCAGTTACAAGCCTGCGAAATTTGAACCAAAAAATTATACAAGTCAGCGCAATATATGATGATGCAAGAGTAAATCGTGAAGTAAACAAAACATGTATACATGAATCGGATTTTCATAAATATCACTTTGTTGATTATGAACACAATGTTCAAACTCAGAACGTCGAAAGTTGCAACAAGATCAAAAGAAGGGTATGCATGGAGCATATAATCACTTCAGAGGTGATTTTCTTAAAAAATTTATGCGGTTACAATAGCATAATAGCTTTGAAGAAACAATGAATTTATAAATAAAAATATAATTGCTGATTGTCAATTTTCTTATTTTTTTATTATTGACATTGGTTTTTTATTGTAGGTCAAAAAACAACATAGGTAATTTTATAGGTCCGAAAAAATCAATTTTTATTTCTTTAGGTCATAAAAAAACATTGTTACTTTTAGGTCAAAAATACATTGTCCAACATTCCTCATACAAGAATTAAAACAATTTTCATTTTTTAAAAGGAAACCATAAATTGAAGATACTTAAACAATATTTAAACAATTGGTAATATTTATAAGGAAAATTTTTCTGAATATTTTTGAAAATTTGTTAAAGAAAATTAAAATATTTTAGACAGGCGATTAAAATTTCATACTAAGAGAATTTAATATTATTCATTTCATCGATTTGTAACATCCACTCGGCTCGGGGTAGTTCAATATATCACTATTATAAAAGAAATATAAACAATGTCGAAATATAATTTTTGTAAAATTATTATTTTTGGTTTTTATTCATTTCATTGGAAAACGATGTTTGTTTCATACAAAACATTGAGACATGACCGGAATGTATTGCATTAAATTAATTACTTAAAATTGATTTTAGCTTTTAACTTCATCGAATCTTTTCGAAAATTGATTTGATTTAATTTCCTTTTATAATTCGCATTTTAATTATTATTTAAAAATGGCTACAATTATATTGATTTAACCAAACAATAATTACTTTCTGTAAGTTTTGTTTAACAGCTAATTAAAGAAATTATTATTTTTCCAGGATTTTCTCTTGTGAAACAGAAACCAGACGCTGATGATATCACAATAGAAGACGAAGAAACGGAAAAAATTAACCAGTTTCACCTTGCGAAATCTTAATTAAATTTTTTCAAAAGAATATTTTTTGGAGACCAAAGTGACTTTAAAATTGAAATAATTTATTGGTGATATACTCATTTTTCGTGAAATTTCACTAGAAATTGTTATTATTATCGTTATTATTATTATTATTGTTATTATTATTATTATTATTATTATTATTATTATTATTATTATTATTATTATT
>JBBMKC010247740.1:0-10506 GCA_037834085.1 Bipalium vagum
CACGTCAATTTTTGTTTTTAACGCATATTTCTCGTTAAAAATCAAGTGTCCCAATACTTTTGCACGGTAGTGTATATCTATCTATAAATGATAGATTTACCTTATTATAAATAAATTCTTTATTATAGATAAATTCTAATGTCTTGTTTGAACCTTAATAATTTTTTATAGAAATAATATTTTTCAAATCAGTTTTTTGTGACTGAGAGGGGAAGGAATTATCTATTAGATAAAATTTGAAAAATTAAAAAACATATTTAGTCTGATTAAAACCTAACATTGAAAAGTAGATAGTTTAAAAACTAATTTTTTGTAATTCTTTTTCATAAAACCTTCCAAGAAGTTTTTCTCCATTTACATTTATAATTTCATAAACTTTTGGATTTGCGAAATATATTTCATTTATAATAAATATTTCATTTGTCCATTTTGCTGTGTATCCTTTTTCAAATTTATTTTTATATTAAAAAATTCTTCTTTATCTCCAATATGATATTTTGGTTTTGAGAATAATTGAGAAATAGCAGAAGTTTTATCAGTTGGATCATTCCTTTACTTTTAAGTAATCTTTTTCTTCTAAGTTATAATTTTTAGCTCTTAAAAATATATCATGATATTTATTTTGTGGAAATTTATTTTCAATTTTTTTAAATTCTAGATTTGAAAAGTTATTTAAATCGTTTCTTTTGGTTTCCATTTTTTATGAAAAAATTAAATTTTTTTATATTTAATTTTTTAGTGCTTTTTTTGATATTTATGACACAAAATGTATCTTATTTTTTTCTATTTATATGACACAAAGTGAACCCTGTTTTTCAACACATTTTTTTCATAAACAAAAACAAGCCCTGAATTTTTAAAATATTTATTTTATGCATTTTTATATTTTACTTTTTTATATTTTTAGTAATTTTGTATAATTATTTTTTTATTGCCAAAAATTTTTTTAAAATCTATTTTATAGGGCTTGTTTTTGTTCATGAAAAAAATGAGGGGATAAATTTGTGTGACAAATCAGTAAATTTTATTGATTTATTATACTGTGTTTATTGACAGACCAAAATGATTTTTCATATTTCTATAATAAAAATCACAATATTTTGTAGTAGTTGTATTTTATCAGTCTTCCATGAGTTTATAGTACCTTTTCCGTGCTGTGGTATGTTGTCGAACATAATATTTCCATGTCGAAAAGTATTTTCAATGAGATTATGAAATAGCGAGTAAGTAAACTTGTATTCGTTACGCTCGATGCATGTGATAAACAATTTTCCTTTTATGGAATGCAACATTATCCATAATAAGCAGACATGGCGTACCATTCTGCACATCAAGGAATCTTTTAAAAACTCGTCTGAAGAATCTAGAAAGGAATTCGTATTGAATTTTACACATTTGGTATTGTTGCAATATACGAAAATTTTTCTATTTATGATATTTAGAACTTTTAAAACAAGAGTAGTTCCAATCAGTGGCTTCCCGTGTGTTATCTGTATCAAAAATTAGAGCCAACTTCATCAATACAATAATATTCATCAATACAAAAATATTTGCATTTGAGTAATTCTTTCCGATTCTTATAAACTATTGAAATAACTATTCTGATTATATTTTCATGACTTCTTATAGCTGGTATCATTTCATTTATTATTATTACTATCATTATCATATTATTTTTTTTCCAATTATTTATTATTTTGTTACTATTTTTCTTAACTGAAATATGTAACTTGAAGAGATGAAATACTTAATAAAATAATAAATTTAAATGAAAGAATCAAGTCTAAAAGAAGTAAATAAGGAAAAATTATCTAATTTAATAAATTCAATAATAATATTATAATATAATAATGGGACATTAGTCTATGTTTTTAAAAATTTACACTTGATTATTCAATTTACAGATATATAAAAATTATCATTAATGCATGAATGAATTTTCTTTATAAGATGATAAAAATTTTAATTACCTTTTCAAAGTTTATTGATTATAGCCATTGAATCACATTCAAGTTAATGTGCCATCTTAAAATTAGTAATAAGATGTTTTTATTACTAATTTAGTTTTTTAATTTATTTATAAAATATAAATTGATTCATTATTTTTTTATAAATCAGTAAAGGAATTGTTAAGTGAAAAAAACTTTTTGTCATTTTCTTTTTTATACTAATTATCTTTTAATATTTATTTTATTATCTATATGTTAATTATATTTTTATAGACTACATTGTATCCGGATTAAAAATAAATAAAGATTATTTAAAGTGTTTTTATTAAAATAAGGTTGTAAAATAAAAAAATTTACAAATATTAGGTTGGAAACAAAGTTCTCGCACTATTTTTATGATGAATGATTTTATTGAAAATGTAGCAAAAATACAATAAAACAATTCATCAAAAGTCCCATATCAGTCAATAATGTAGTCACCGTTGTTCTCCAATACTTCCTTCCAACGACGGGGTAGATCGTGAATGCCTTTCATGTAAAATTCCATTGGTTTGCTAGCAAAGAAATTTCCAACTGCAGTTCCCAATTCTTTATCAGTCCTACACTCTTCGTCTTTCAGGAAGTTCTGCAGCCCCGGAATAAATGATAATCTGAGGGCACTAGGTCGGGTGAGTATGGTGAGTGAGGCAAAACTTCCGATTTCAACTGCAAAAGTTTTTGATGGGTGAGGCTTGAAACGTGTAGTCGGGCATTATCATGAAGAAAGATTACTTGATTCGATCCTGTCCGACATTTTGCAACGGCATCTGCTACTCGTTGCAGTTCTTGACAATATAAATATGAGTTAATGGTCTGATTACGTTCCAACATTTCCAAATAAATAACGCCTTTTAAATGCCACGACACACATACCATGAGCTTCTTTTGGTGCATTTCAGCCTTTGGTGCTCCTTTGTCTGTCCAGCTTCTTTTGCGTGTGATATTAGAGAACAGACACCATTTTTCATCTGAAGTAAGTAAGTTATTCAGCCAATCAGTCAGACGTTTTCTTGACATTAATATTAAGCAGGCATCCAGACGGCGTTGCCGGTCAAAATCAGTCAGTTTTATGGGGACCCAAACGTCTAGTTTATTAACTTTCCAAATTTCCTTCAAATGGTGTAAAATGGCTGTGTGATTGACGCCAAACTTCTGAGCTAGCTTTCGTGATGTCATATGTGCATCAGCTTCCACACATGAGAGCAAGAGGTTATTGTCGATAATGGGGGATCGACCACTCCTTGCATTATCTTGGTTGTCCATATGACCACTCTTAAACTTTTTGAACCAATCAAAGACCAATTGTATCTTCTCCAAATGCTTCGTTGATACGACGATGCGACTGGCTTGCGTTTATACCGGATTTGAAATCATACAATAAAAACATACTCAATCGTTCGTGAGATAAGATGATTTTATCAGTCATATTGGATATTAAAATGTGCGCTAAAATAAAAAGTAATATTTAAATACTATATATTGTATCAAAATATATATCTATATTTAAATCAATTAGTTTCTAAAAAATTATTTATTTCTAAAAGATATTAAAAATTTAAAAATTTATAGTTTTATTATAATTAATTTTTAATTCTTCAAGAATTAATTTAATAAACAAAAGACTTTAATATTTTCTTTGTTTTTATCAATATCAATTTGCATTACTCTTAAATTTTTTCTTCCATTTAAAAATTTTTTTCTTAACAAATCATTTTAAAAAAATTTAATAATAATAATGCATAATACCTTATTAAAAATACAACACTTTCATTTTTTAAAGTTAATATTAATATTTTCACACTTATTAATTAATTAATTATTTATTGTTTCTTCAATTACCTTCTCTTTAATATTTTTTTTCTAACTTTTAATAATTAAAATAAAGTATTGTTTTAAATTAAATTTTCATCTAAAGAAATTTTTATATTTTTTATTATTTCCGCAATTTTTGTAATTCTTTCAAATTTATTAATTTGAAATTTTTGAAAATTTCTGCATTTTCATCTACAATTAAACAAATTTAATAACACCACAACTCTCCAAAAAGTATATATTATATAATATATTATATAATTATTCATATTATAATATTTATGATATAGAATTTATATATTATCAAAATTCTTCTTTGTATTATAAATTACAATAAAAATTTTTAATGTATTTGATAACGATTAATTTTAAAACCTTTTTAGTAAAAACGTGGCAAATTTAAAACTGTCTGATAATGAACTTCGAAAATATTAATATAATAATGGTACAAAAATAATTGAGGTCTATCTTTAAATATTTGAGTTAAAATTGTGCGAGTAATAAAGATAACAAGATCAACCAGAAACATACAGAATTTGTTTTATTAGACCAAGGGGACCCGACCATGTAAAACATTATCAAAATATCAAGACTTAAGAATTATTAATCAAATAATCTACATTATATTATAATTGATAAATATAATGAATTAAAACATTTAAAAAATCTTTAAAAAACTATAAATAAATAAATAAAAATTGAAGCCTGCACTCATCTTGATTATATTAAATTTAAAAATTTTTAGAAAAATTTTAAATAAATTTATTTATTTACAGAATACGATATGCATAAATGTCGAATTTCAAGTAGCAAACCTTTAATTTACAAATCTAAGCCCTAGGAATTAAAATACATCCGTGCTGGGATCTTCATTATTATAATTTAGGAAAATATTGTTAACGAAAATGTTAATCTTAATTTCAGATATTTCTTAATTTTCATCATCAGAAAAACTTTGGTCCAAAATATTAAATATGAGCATTCGAGATTGAGAGAGATGAATTGCTTTGCAAATTAGGAAGGTTTTGGAAATGAAAGAATTTGAAGATATTTCCATTTTCTCATTCCGAATCATTAGAGAAACCGGAAGACAATGAACTCTTATTTTTTGGAGACATTGGTTGATAACAATATTTGATAGACAAATTTCCATTCCTTTACTTCCGCTAAGTAACATGGTTTGATCTAGAGTCACGGTAAGGCAGTTTATCTAAATGATGTATTACCACATGATATTTAAATTTAAAATAATATAATAAACATGTTTTATGCATGAGTATACTGAAAGTCCAATTCCATTCTCACTTAGTGAAAAGATGATATATAATTTAAAAACATTTAGGTTAATAAAAATTAAATGATAAAAAATTCATATAAAACGAATAAAAACTGGAAAATCTGGAACGCTCAAAAAATATTATAAAAAATTTTTAAAGATGGTGTTTTAATCAGCAAAAAATTCATAAATTATGATAAATATATCACAAAATATGAAGTTTATCAAAACAGTTGAAGCTTAGTTTATTAACCGTTTCATGTTAATGGGAATAACAAAAATATCGTAGAAATCTTTAAAAGGATTACAGGTAATTATCATAATGTTTTTATTGATATTTTGATATCGATCGACTTTTTATATATTTTTACTTATTAAATAATTCATGCATTTTTCTTTATTGAAAAAAATGCCCTGTAATTCATTTATTGTTGGCAACATCTTTAAATATAAATTATTCTACATTTTTAAATTTTAAACTTAATATTTTGCAAAATGAATAACATAACAAAATTAAATAACCTTGAGAAAAGGGGGTATTTATATCCAATTTCAACCATTGTTTAATATTAACTTGATTTACCACAAAATTGATTACACTTTGATGGAAATAATATTTATATTTTGATTATTTTTATATCAGATTTTATTGAGATCCTAATTTGAAAAATAATCATCTAAGAAAAAAATCAAATCTTTTCAATATTCATGAAAAAAACCCGATATATATACATTGCCAAATTTTAAAACCATTTATGGTGATAAGCAACATAACATTTTATCAAATATTAATATTAATTCTTCAAATTAAAAATACATTAGTGTATATTCTTGAATGAAAATGAATAACAAAAAAAGAATTTCTAAGACCTCTCCATTATGTTTTGTTGTAAGTACAAATCTGTAATTATTAATCAATTCTGATTCTGTAGTCTTTATCGAAACAGCTTCCTTCCATTTCCAAATGACAACATAACCTGCAGCACAACCGGAAACCACCAAGGAGCATTCTGATGTACTCATCAAAGCCGTAATAGGATGCTTTTTAAACTTTTGTTCATCGATACAAGCTGGAATCTGTGACGTTGATTTCTGAAATTTCTCAATTCAATTTGTGTATTTATATATGTTAATAATTATTTTTATAATTTTTTGAGAATTAATATTTCAACTTATTTTTGGAACATCACATATTACAATTTCATTACTTTACATATCATTCGACTATTAAAAAATTTCATTAATTAAATATTAACATTTATAATTAATATATTTTCCATAGTTTCTAAATAAAGAATAAAACTAAAAATTCCTTGTGATTCAATAAAAAAATAAATAAAAAAAATTTTTTTTAATGTTTTATGAATGGAAAACAAGGGATATAAATACAATACGTTTATGTAGGGGATTCATTGCAGAAAAGTAAGTAGATTTTAATAATAATAATAATAATAATAATAATAATAATAATAATACTGTATTAAATCAAATTGATTCATAATAATTTATGGTACTATCAAATAAAAGTTCTGGACTTATTTGCTATCTGATTTGTTAAGGACACGTGGTTGTTGTAAAACATACCCATTAGATTTTTTTTCAGTCAGATCTAACGAGAATGATTAATATAATAATTATTAAAATTTAAAATTGATTTAATTTAAATAATAAATACAAAATGGAAGTAATTGGAAACATTAATGAAAAAATTATAAAAATTAATCAATTATTTAATTGATTTAAACTGTTTGAAAATAAATTATTACTTCATGTTCCAATTCAAAACTTGAATATACAGTTTCCGAATGTTTGAACCAAGATTGAAAATTACGTATTATTGGGAGTCTACAAGATCCGGATTCCATATTCCATATAAGTATTTTTCCTAGACCGCCTACTAAAATACTTCGGTTTAGTAATAAGTCAGTGGGAATATTTCTTGGTAAGATATCAAGAATAGTGTATGAGAATACCAATTGATTAGCAGTTTTTGATATCTTATCTCTATTTATAATTAGACTTCGATAACTTAGGTTTAACGTTCAATACCTGACGGCTTTTTTTCTCGGTTCATAGGTTGTACAAGGTACTAGGGAAAGATTATTACTAACATCATGAAGATTTAATGATGTCAATTGGAAACAGCACTTTTGATGTAAATTAGATATTGGTTTACCAGATACGTTGAAAAGACACATCGAATTATTCCATAGAAGAACAAGAAAATTTTGTTTATCATTTGATATTGAAATAATTTTATTCAGTTCAAGATGAGGATTGGAAAAATTAAGTGGAGGAAGAAATCGTTTACTCCAGTGAACTTGGTTGAATAAAGGAAGCACATAACAACTGAGTGTGAAATATCCTGTTGATTTTTTAAATGTTAACAAAAGAAGATTATTGTTGTGATGTAGAGTATTCCAATAATGTCTTCCACAATTATCCTTTCCTTGTTCTTGTGTAATATTAACAATTTTCAACGATGCCCATAACAGACCATTTGATAAATTGTACATTCTAACTTTATCAACATAAAATAGTAACACAGCCTTATCTTCGAAAGCTATTTCGATATCTATGACCAGATCATTTTCAAGTTCTTGTTCCAGTGATAACAATCTTAATTAAAAATTAAATGAAAAATAATAAAATAAATTTTTCTGTCAAATAAAAAATCAAAGTGGAATTTCAAAAAACTATCTCTTCACAAATAAAAACGACTGCTTATTTATTTATGAAAATTTAATCAAAGTAATTTATTTCGAAGAATATTTTACATATATAAATAATTAAATTGATAATTTATACTAACTTATTATATTTAAAATAAATAAATTAATTAAAAATATTGAGAACATTCAAAAACCCTAACTTCATATTTGTACCAATTTCATCTAAGGTGCCAGTCCTCATTTCTATACCATTTTGGCTAAGAATAACACAAGTATTACTGAATTCAGACAGACAAAATGAGCGCATTTCTTCAAAAATGGTTTTGGAAAAAGCTTCCACATTCAAATGCAAATCTAAAGATTTTTCCCAATACTTGGCTACTCCTTCCATGTTGGAATAGGTAATAATTTTGAATTTATTTTCTTTTAGTAATACTTTTGATAATGATATATAATCTACAGATTTTCCATGTGCTGTCCATGTGAAAAAGCTCATGTTAAATATCATATAAACGGATCCAGAATTGAGACCAACGACCAAAATGTTTGTAGATTCATTCAAAGATGCAAAACTAATCAATTTGGAATTGATATATTCAGGAATAAAAACTGGTGATAAATTCCCTTCTCTGTCAATCTTTTCTACAACAGTGATCTGATTTACAGTTCTTACTATTGTAAATATATCTCCATCGGTGTCTATTGATATGAGCCTGAAAAAAGGTATTTATTATAAAAATATTTTAATAGGCCATAATTTATATAGTACATATAATATGTATAATATATGTATATATAATATATGTATATATAATATATGTATATATATAACTAAAAATGCTATGTTGAAAAACTATAAATAATAGAGTAAATAAGTAAAGTTATTCATTGTTACATTTTGTGTTGTTAAATTTTCAGAAAATTTCAAAGAATTTTTTATATTTATTTTAGAGTTCGAAAAAAGTCTTGGATGGACTTAAAATTCTTTTTTCGAAAAAATCCAAAATTAAAAAATAATTAACATTTAACTTCTTAACAAAATAAAAACAAATAAGATTTTAAAATATCAGTCATTTTCTTTAATTCGTTTTGGGACATCCTTTGACGTACCTCATCGGGAATATTGTTTCACCTCTTAATCACTTTACATTTCGAATTATCTCAACTTTGAGGAGTAAACAAACGTCCGTCCTTAATGATGCTAAAATCAAAGAATCCATTGGATTAGGAGAGTGAGGGGGCCATTGAATGGGAAAAATGAAAATAATTTTCTCAGATTTGAGTCAGTCGATAGTTTTTCGGTCCAGGACTTCAGAATCTTATCTAAAAATCTCTTTCTGATAGTAATGCTGGTTGATATTAAAATAGTTTGAAAAAAACCAGAAATGTTTTGCCTTTAAAGATAATATTTCCACAAAACTATCAAATTTTTTGGAGGAGCTGATTTTTTAACTGTCCTACATTTTTGCAATTGAAATACTTTGATATAATTCGATTATTTTCCTTGTTCAATTTTGCTCAGTCTAAAATGGCGCAGCATCGGAGCAAAGTATCATGTAATACGTGCCGCAAACGAAATGTTTCATCAAAGTTTTTTTTCTTCAACCGCTGTTTTTATAGCATCAATCAACGTAGGAGTCGCTTTAAATTTAATAAGCTTGATTTGCAAATATTTTTTAGAAAATATTTCTTATCTAACTTCTCATCAATTATAAGGTCTCAACCCATTGCGTGCATTAATAACCTTTAAGTGTCTAAAATGTTCTTTCAGTGTGTTTATAAGTCTTCAGAATGTTTGAAATCGTTGGTTGAGTAGTTTTCAAGTATTTTGTAATTCCCATAACAAGTTTCCTATTTTCATTCTTCTGCAGAACAAGAAAAAAAATTAGCGGAACCTAAAACAACAAGATATAATTATATTGCTTTAACTACCTAGAACTGATATAAAACAATAAGAAAAATGCAAAAATATTAGATTGGTCATTTTTGCTAAGAATTTCAATTAGTTAATCAATATAATTTTATTAAAAAACTTTCTTCAAAGAAATCCAATTGAAATTAAACTTTCAATGAAAGCCTAGATTAAATTTTTTAAAATTTAAAAAAAAATTATAAAACTTATGGGAATAAATTTGTGTAAAAGCAACTAAATGTTAATTAATGCCGATAAAGGGGTTTTAATAGACAAATAAAAACGATGTCAATTGACAAACTGTCACTGAAGAAGATGGAAAGTTCTTGAAATTGATATTAAATTTTATTAAACTAAGTTGTTTCATTAATGAGCTATAAAAAGATTATAAAATTTAACTTATAAAGTTTCTTTTTAATATAATAAGCCGAAAAATATAATACTAGTGTTTTGACATTTTCAGACAATCGTACTTATATTTTCTTTTAAATTGCCAATTTAAAATATAAATAACATTTAAAAGTATATTATTATTATAAAAACTTCAAATGTTATCAAAGGTAAAAATATGTGGAGACGCCCAGGCCGGTCCAAAATTCAATCCAAAATCCAATCTCAAATTCTAAAAACAATCAATGATAATTTTGTGATTTTAAAAACATTCTAGTTTTTTAGTGTTTTTTATGTTCATGTTTTTGTGTCGTATAAAAATATAATTTTTATGTAAAGTTAAAACTCGAAGTTTAATTAATTATCCTTCCTAATTGTTTAAAATATAAAATAAAATATGAAATATAAAATTATAGTAAAAATAATAAAATAATATATAAAATACAAAAATTATTA
>JBBMKC010247750.1:0-20724 GCA_037834085.1 Bipalium vagum
TAAAAAAATGGCTAATCAAATTAAATCATGTGTCATATAATAATAATAAAGTGATGTATTAAAACAAAATTTTTAATTTGTTATGCTAAAATATGGTATATTAAAATAACATACAAATATTTGACCTTACATTGTTTTATATGTGCTGCTTTCAGAACTTTTCACGCAGCCTATATTAAACAACGTACAAGGGTTGTAAATGTTAAGATTTGTGACTGAATTATTCAATAAACTTTAGTATTGATTTTTCCAATTTTTTCACATAATTATAATTGAGAATTGATTAAGGCAATAGGTATCATAGAAAATTTTCAAAATAATCAGTATTTGTGTGATCTTTATATTGAACAAGATGAATATAAATTAGCCGTACATCTGTAACAGTTGATAAATCTGCAATTATTTACTTACATTAATTGTAGCAGTTTAGCTCATCCGCCATATTTGTCAGACATAGCGCCATCTAATTTCCATTTATTCAGATTGATGGCACATGCACTGCCGGAACGGCGCTTTCACAAATATGTTGAAATCATATTTTGGCTCGATGAATAGATTTTGTCTAAAGAAGAAAATTTCTTTTACAATGGCATTCACAAGTTACCAGAAATTTAGACCAATGTTATAGCCAACAAGGGAAATATAATATGTATAATATAATATAATAATGGCTTATAATAATAATATAAATATAATATAACTATGTGTTGTGACTTCAAAATAAATGCATTTTGTTTTTCCGCAAAATTAACTGCTACACATAATATTTACGTTTTATTACTCGTTGATGTGTAATATTTGAAATTGCTTTATTAATATTTTCAACTTTTATGCATCTTTTATTAATCTTTTGTGAGGTTGAGCATTGAAAAAAGTAAAAATTGCGGAATTCAAACATTTCATTATTTATCAACACTGGAAAATTATGATTCTCATTAAATAATTGATTAACGCGATCTATAAAAAAATAATCAAAAAACCAAATCTATTCAAAGGAAGTCGCAAATTTCCGGATAAAAACTTTAATTAAATCCTTCAAGAAATATTCAAAACGTCACTTCATATGAAAGAAACTAAAACTGTAAGGAAAACTGTTCTTTTGTTTTCATCCTTTTATTTTCTTGATCAAATGTATTATTTCTTTTAATTTTCAAATTAGTTTGTTTGTTTCATAGATTTTAATAAATAAAATTATTTCAATTAAAGCACCATTCACTTCTCACATTATTTTTTAGATGAAGTTGGTTAATATTGTATCTCAACAATTAGGATTAATCATTATTATTAATGAAATTCATTGATAATTATAAAAACCATTTTGTCATAAAAGAAACGTGAAATTAAACATCACAAGATGTAATGACTTAAAGATTTTTTGATAATGAAAAAATGTTAATTTAATTACCAATGTAACTATTTTGTTCAACTTAAATTGAAACAGCAGAGTTGCCTGCAAAAACAATTTCTTGGTCGACCATTTTTTGATGGACGATTTTATTGGATTATTCAAACAAATTTAATAAATCAATATATCATTAGAATTCTGAAAATCTGCTGCTTACATTGAAAATAAACAAGCAACAAAAATTGTATTATTATCAAAATTATTTAAATTAAACATAGGTGCAAATTTTTCATTTAACCATATAAAAAATACAATATAATAAAATTATGATATTTAAATTGTAAATTAACTTAGTAATATTAATTATAAATAAAGAAGCTTATTTTAATTATATAAACATAGAAAAGTAAATGTTTTGGAATGAAAAAATAGAACAATAAAGATTATAAATTATTCGAAAGTTATTGTAATTTCATAAACTTGAACTATTTAAATGAAAAAATTAGAAATGAAAATTTCGATATGTAAAATCTTAAGATTAAAAATTTAGACAGTTAGATATTATTGAAATTACAAAAATACGTTTTAGAAAATTTGAATTTTTTAATATTATAATATACACTTTCTGTCATTTTTAAAGGAAAAAATAAATAACTATTTTTCAAATAACAAATAAAATTAATTGAATCAAATCTGTTGAATTTTGTTTGATAACCTTTCGCCATTGATCTACTAAATTCATAATTTCATCACTATGAAATTTCTAAGATTCCTAATCAAATAGCAATGTATTTTTCAGTGTTCTCTTGAAACAATTGAGACACGCTGAATGCATCCAAACTTCTTACCTAAGATCTTTATTTTTTGGTCAGCCAATAAATATATGTTTGATCTCGTGGTATTTATCATCTCTGAATTTAATCTTTAAAGTTGCTGATAATAGAATATAGAATCAATTGTTTGACCAGTTTTTTAGGAGCTCATAATGGACGACTTCTTTAAAATTCCATAAAACAGACTTCAATACCTTTCTTGAAGGCAATCGTTTTTGGAGCTTCATCTTTTATTTTAAACTTTTTTTCTGATATTATTATTATACTCTAACAATATTTTATCTCGGGTAATAATACTTTTAAGAGATGGTTAAATTTTGAGATACTCAAAAATCAAGCGTTTCCAGATAATTTAAAATAGCTTGTTGATAAAAATACCTAGATCATTAGCAATATCATAAGTACTTACATAACTACTTACTACTTGTATGTTTGTTTGATAATTTTCACGATTTTGTCGTCTTTATCTGCAATTGGTCGGTCAGTGCGAGATGCAAAACCCTTTCTTCCTCGTTCTTTCTGTATGGAATCAGATCCATAAACGACACAGTTTTTGATGGTATGAGTGGTATCTTTCCCCTTTAGGAAATAAATTTCAGAATACATTGGATTTCTTCTTTATTTTAATGTTTTTTGAGACCTATTTTCATTCGAATAGACAAATGATATTAGTATAATTGTTTATAATTATTTATTCTCAGGATTTGATTTTACTAAAAGCTTCCTTGAAAATTGAATTTAAAACTTATATATTGGCTTATATATATTCAAACTAAAACAGTTATTGACAAAAACGGTGGAAACTTTTCAGGTTATAACAAATTTTCAAAGATAATTGAATTGAGAAAAATCTATTCAAAGATGGTGCATACATATCTAAAATTATATCTGTCCGATTTATTAAACAGGACTAGAAAATATAATAAAATGATTAATGGAGAAATTCCGTCTTTATTTCTTTTAACTCACTAAATACGAATAAGTTTGAAGGGAAAATCGGGGATTAATTGTAATCATTTTTTGTTATAATATAGAAAAAATAAAATCAAAGATTTTATCAATAAAAATATTTTAAAGTGCAGAGATTTTAGAAGTAATATTAATTCGGTAGAGCAAAACAATTATTATTTACAAAAAATATTCTTAATTGTCTAATTATATCTGTTTTCTTTTAAATTTTTAATATCTTTTATAATAAAACATTTTCAATATTATATAGGGGAAGATTTTTCGCATTTTATAAAACGTTTAAATCGATTAGAAAAATAAAAAAAGCTATGCACCTTTTAAATCGATAATCTTTTGGCATTTTCAGGTAGAATAATTATCCCATAAGTGACAAAGTTCTTGGATTTTTTGCGGAAAATTTTGATAAATAAATAATTTAATTTAATTTACAACGATTTATTAGTTTTAACATTGCAGTACACATAAAGGTTTTCTTCTCAATTTGATTGTTTTCGAATATTGTCTTCTTCCGTTAGGTTAATACACTGCTTTTGATTTTTGTGTTTTCTTAACAAGCCCAGGCTAACATAGGGATACCATTGGTGATAACAACAGATTGTTCATCCTATGGAGTTCAAACATAAGTGATCTTCAACAATAAAGACAGTATCTGTGTATCAATCAGAATTTTACCTACCTAGCTCTCTGGTTAATCCACGGTCCAGGCTAACGTGGGGATACCATCAGGTTTTGATATTAATTATTATTCCTAATGGGATTCAACCACATGGTATGCCATAAAGCTAATTAATATTTTCCCCCGGAATTCAACCCAGTTCCATGGTTATCATCAGTGGGCATTGGTCAACCATTGAAAGGTAATTGTGGTAATAAAATTTTCTTGTTTGAACTGATTATTTCTTTTCTTACAACAATAGTAGAAAAAGAGTTATATATATTATAGTGATAACTTTCGATTGATTCATCGAGTACTAACAAAATGCAAAAAAATTCCTCCTCCCAATATATACCTCTTTAATCTTCAGTATTTTAATTAAAATAATTCTTTAATAGATAAAATGAAAAGAGAATGTTATTTAAAAAATTTTAAAAAATTGTGCTATTTTTAAATATGAATGTTAAAAAAATCCAAAAATTTTAATTATATAAAATATTTTTTATAATTTTTTTATGTAAATGTATAGTATATTAGAAAATAATTAAATATACACGGTATACTAGATTTCATAATGAAATAAATCCTAAAATAGATGTTTGTAAATTCCTAAAGATGTTTATTTTTCTTTTTGATAAATATTGACATTCAATCTTTCTTTACTTAAGCGGAACTTGATATTCTAAATCAATAATATTTTAATGTTATTAACATTTTAGCGTGCATTAAAGTATAGAAATATTTTCATGCTTTGTAATTTTATTCTGACATTTATTACTCATTGTTTCCGGAAAGGTTTTTTCATTTCCTTGATTTTCAAAATTCTTCATATAAAGATTATATATTTATTTTATTTTTATTCAAAGACATCATAGTACAGTTTATAACGTAGGCCTCTTTTTTTCTCATTTGACTCTGAAGAATTTTTATTTGACTTAGATTTTAATTGTATATTTCCCTTATTACTTCTATCAAATTTCATAAAAAATTTAAAATAAAATTACTTAAAACAAATATATTTAAAATATTTTTTTTCAAATAAACGCTTTATAAAAAAACATTTTTTAACAATTTTATTTTACATGTTTCAATCTTTCCATTCAGAGCTTCTTCAGTCAATTTTAATATATTTCTCCATTATTTTTAAATTATATCACTATCATTTTATGCTAAAATTTATATGGATCGACAACGAGCACGACAATTGTTTGGAAAAAATCATTATATTTACTGAAGATTAAATAAATTTTTTGAATTATCGAATTATTTGTTGTTATTTTTTATTGTGACGGTTAATTAATTTTTTTTGATAAATTAAAACTAATAAATAAAAAATGATGAAGTCATAAATCGTCAATTGAAAATAGTGGTCCATGATTTTTATAAAATTATCTTCATTATTATTGGACAAAAGTAAAATAAATCAAAATTTTAAAATTGTTTTATAAAATATTATATAAAGTAAACAATAATCATCCATTGATTTCTGCTTTTTCCATTTTGTGAATTAATTTCTGGTTTTAGTTTTTTAATTAGTAATGATTTGCACATTTTTCATTCCTCATTATTATCCAAGTTGCTCATTATTACACAAAATTAATTTTTACTGGCATTTTTATTTTCTTGTCTTTCTTTGCAACCAACAGTATGATCCAACACTTTACCTGTTCTACTTTTTTGGAGAATGCTCAGTATTTTGAATTTTGAGGTGACGTTGTTTCCCCTATACATAGAGAACCACATTCATGACATTGAAATTTGTACACGATAGTAGCTTGCATTGGTTTTGAAGCCAGTGTTTTGATTTTAAAAAAAGTTCTCTTCTTTGCAGTTATAGATATTACCTTTAAGCCTTCTTCATTTATGGTCTGCAATATTTTACTTTTAAATTTATTGAAACTATATGAATACGGAATTTTAATAATTTTCTTATTTTCATTTATCTTCCTTTACATTGGATATTTGGTTATTCATAAATTTCTCTATAATAACTACTATCATCTTTTCGATTTTCAAATCAATTTTTTACTCTTCTTTTGATCGATTCGATGTCCATCTGCTGTTAATAAAAATTAATAAAAAATAAGGATAAAATAAGATAGAAAAACCAAAGATAAAAGTAAAAAAAATAAAAAGGTCTTACCAATGAGTAATCCAACCCGGTTCCTGGGTTGACAGCAATCCATCGTTGCAAGCCAAACTCTGCAGAATCCGGCGGCATATTAAAATAAATGAAATATCTAGGTTTATCATTCTGTAATTCACTTCAAGCTATCAAATATAATAATCCTGCTTATTCACAAAACTAAATATAATGTTTTTGTGACTTCAATGCTCTGAGAGCTTCATCTATGGTCCTCTCCGGTCAATCAACACAGAGTTTTGGAAATAAGAGACATTTCTCTCTAAAGCTCCTACTTGGGTACAAAGTTATCCCACCTTAAAAGTAATTAATTCAGGCAGTAATCTCAACCAAAAACTAATTATTTCGGGCACCAATCCTATTTAGAAAAAGAATTTTATTTTTTAAAATATTATTTATTTACATAAGTATTATTAGTGTTCAAAATACAAAATCTTAGGAAGTTATATTACTGGTTATTATATTAATGGAAATCTCTGAACTATATGACCCCTGCAAACCTTAAAAAGAACCGAAAATATTTTCAAGCTTAACGGAGGTAGATTATTTTTAAAAAAAAGATTTTTCGTCATCTTCTATAACACAAAGATTGTATATAAAGAGCAGCAGAAGTCAGAATATAACAAGCTGAAGTTATATCAAATTATCAACCAGAAATACCTCAAACCTATCCCGTATTTTCTCATTAGCCGTCTGAATAATTGAAAATGTGTTTATCTTAAGTGAAATTAATCTAAAAAGTAAAACTTTTTCGTTTCGTAAAATTATTTTCTGTTTTGAAAAAAAAATTAAAAAATTGCAAAAAATATCAGCTCGACTCACAAGCAATTTCATTAACTCAGAATGTTGATATACATTTTTTTTTGAAAAAAAAAACAATTCCAGGCTTCATTAATTGTAATTTTTCCAGACAGAAACTAATAATTAATTTTCAACTTAAAAAAAATAATAAATTATGAATTACTCAAAACTAAGTGGAATTAGTTTTCAAATAATAAATTATGCAGATATGCAATTAAAACTTCTCCATGAAAAATTCCCCTGGGTTTCTGTTGATATAATTCTCCCTCATTTGTAAGTCGTAAAAGTAATTTGTTAAAAAACCCCAATGATATATTTTTATAATGGTTTGAATGGTAAATGAGCACTAACAATTATCCTGAAATAAGCCAGCTGTACGCCAGCTATCAGGTTATTTAAAAAGGAATTAGGAGTCGTCTTATATATCAACGAGCCTCATTTCCTGGCATGCAACAGTTTCAATTTTCTCCCACAAGATTAGGTGGTGAAATGAGATAATTTTCTAATTATTGCAATTTACAATTTTTTGCAATTATCAATTACAGATTACCCCAACCTCGAGATACGAAGACGACAAACATTTGCGTTCGTTTATGCAATCTTAAATACATTGAAGAAGTTTGTTTCTTTCTTCGCTTAATATTATTGGTAAACTAACCAAAAGATGGTTTCATATTCCCATTTTCATCTGAAAGATAACATATATGAGTTACTTTGTTTTTCTTGTATCCGTTTGGTGGAACAATCCAACCAGAAATAACTGCGATGATTATAAATTATATTTTATTTATAATTATTTTGTTATTATACATAGAAAAACGGTAAGATATTTTTCAAAATAATATATTACATTGGTGCAAAAATTATGGCTTTTTTCAAACTTATTGGTTTATTGAGTTTTTATTGAAATCTTTTTGGGTTAACTTTAATATTAATATACGTGGTGTTCGAGATAAAAATAGTTTTTGGCTTAATAATATGAAAAATGAACTTATTTATTTATATTTGTAAACCATTTTAGAAATGGTTTCAAACTAGAAATTCGGTTTATACTGTTACAAAATTTCAAACTAGATTGTAATGCTTTTGGAAGATACAAGAAACGTTAATTAGGCATTGAGAGCTCAAAAAACCTCAGAATGTATCACACGTAAATGATTTTTAAACATTTTGGGTCGGCAATACCAGACTCAGAGATAACGATGATCTTGAACTTCCTTCAGAAATTGATGATGTTCTGTGAAAAATAGTTACCAAAGCAGACCCAAGAAAAAATGTTCCGGAGATTACGAAAGACATCAATATAAATCTTACTACAGTTCCTTGATATTTGAATAAAATTTGAAAATTTAAGAAACTAAACATATGGGTACCGTGCCATTTGATTTTTTAAAAAATAATCACTATTATCTTGACTATATATATATATATATATATATCAATATATATATTCTTGACATTTATGCAACTTAAATACTTCGTTTCTTCATTGTACAGTAATGTACAATGAGAAAAGAAGTGTTGTCTGATAATCAAAGACGATTTCCTCGACAATCGTATCAGTATCGTACCTGAAATATATTATGACGATCGTTTGGTAGTCTGCCACCAGTGTAATTTAATTTTTTGAAAATTCTGGTGAAGCCATTTCTGCCGAGATACCTGTTCAAGAAATAGCTTTAATGCAAGAAATATGTCGATATCAGCCTTAAGTATTAGTCACTCGGAAAGGCCCTACCTTGTGACAATGCTTGACCACACATTGCAAACATCAATCGAGAAAATTATATAACCTTGGAGCAATTCTTAAGTAATTTATCATGATCCATACTCAACAGACCTTGCAACAACATTTTACTTTTCCAAGAAAGTGAATATATTTAGATATGAAAGGATGTTCAAAAATGAAATAAAAAACACCACCACGGTTTTTGTGTGTTTTAGAAAACTCCATAATTTGATGAATTAGAATATATATGTCATTTTCTGTTAGCAGAATAATAAATTATTTTATTATGTGCACAAGTATGACTCCGCCTTTCTTAATTATGTTTATCATTTTGGAATAACATTTTGTAGTGTGATTTTCGATATATTTTAGCACTCCAATTTAATATTTTTTATTTAATAATATTACATATTTAAATTTTAATAGAAAATTGGAGAGCAAAAATT
The DNA here is from genome assembly GCA_037834085.1 of Bipalium vagum. NCBI lineage: Eukaryota > Metazoa > Platyhelminthes > Tricladida > Geoplanidae > Bipalium > Bipalium vagum. The sequence continues at coordinate 8,922 of JBBMKC010247750.1, forward strand.
ATATTTGACATTATTTATTGCAAGAATTCTGGAAAAAATCCATCTATCTCAAGTGTCTTTAAAACTTTCCTCTGCATATTCATATTCTGGCCTATCACTGAATAAACGTCAAGGAAGGAAAAACTGATTTAGAAAATTAATTATTTTAGAATTTCATGCTTTTCTAAAATATTTTTTAATATAATTTTTATCTAATTGAAAAAATCTTAAAAACAAAAAAGAAATAAACAATTATAAGTACATCTTGGATTTTTGACGTTTTTTAATTCATTGTACAAACAATTTTAAGTATTGGTTTGTAAAATTCAAAAGGCAACTAATATAATTTATTAAAAATCCAATTTAAAAGTTATTTTGAAAATTGATCACAATTTTGAAATAATAATTAAAAGTTTTGTTTTTGACATTTTGTTTTACTGTATTATTTTAAGTAAATTTTCGATCTTTATTTGAAATCAAACCATGAAATTTTTAATATTTTTATATGAAAGCTGATGAAACTAGTATTCGTTTCACCTAAACAGAACCAAATCTCCACCGTCAAAGTAGAACTTCATTCCCATCGGATAAGGATGTCTTCTTGGTGGAATTATTAGGGTGTAATCTTTTTTGAGTTATTGCTAAAAAAATGTTTATCATAATAAATAACTATTGTGATCAATTAAGAAAGCTCAAAGATGAATTGAAAAATGCAAGACCACGATTGATCAACAGAAAAAGGTCATTATTTACCATGATAATGTTTAACCCCATTTTCATACGAGATGATGCAAAAAGTTAGAGATTAAGAACTGAAACTTCTCATTCTACATCTTATTTGATATTGCCACTTCAGATTATCACTTATTCAATTCTCAACAAAAATATCTGGATGGTAAACAGTTTTCAACAAAGAACGATATTAAGACAACGCTGGAAACTTTCTTGACATCAAAGTCCACTTTTTATGAAAGTTGGATAATGAAACTACCATTAAGATGGCAAAAGTTCATAGACACAATTTGAAATTACTTTGATTGAAGTTGTCACCTTTCCTTTGTACAAAAGTATTTTTTAAAAATAAATGGTATTGATTGCCTTTAAAACTTTAATACCTAATATACAATCTGATACATTAAATTGTCCAGTAAAAAGAGTTACAACATTTATATTATATGTTTATATATACATAAAAACATTATATTTTTAATATTTGGTATATCCTCCAGCTGCATCGATTATTGTGGAAAGCCTTCGCTCCATTGAATTTACAAGGCTGTACCGATAATTCTCTTCTCCCATGATAGTGGTCCACAAATCCTGATACTTGTTGAACAGGACGTCAGATGTAGTTGGCTTTATAAGCATATGATTAAGCTGGTGTTTCTTGCACCCTCACACATTTTCGATGGGGTTAGCATCGGAACTGATTGTTCGCCATGGCAGAAGAGGTAATTCATGATCATCTAACAAATTTCTTGTAAATTTGGCAGTATAGATTGGTGCATTATCTTGCTAGTAGAATTCTATGTTGTTCATTTGATCGACGAAAGTGTGCTGGAGAAAAAGAAAGATCTATTTATATTTTTATGTATATGATCTATTTAAAATAATTTTGATTATAAAGGAATCTTGTAATTATTAATCACCTTGTATAAAAAAGGATATTTTGTCCAGATATATTGATAATCACATAAAAAGTCTCAAAACAGACGATATCAGAAATAACATAATTTCTCGCCAAAGCCTTTCATTTTCTTAAATGATTGTATAATAAATATAATGATAATAAATTTTAATTTTTTTGTAAAAAGTTTTTCCTTTGTAAAAAAATTAATTATGATAATAAAATGTTTCGGTTTCGTTTCGAAATGTACAATATACTTTATATAAAGAAATCTTTAATAAAACAAAATTTGTTTTAATCTAATTTTTACTAATAATTAAAATTTATTAAAAATATTTTTACAAAAAATATTCCTTTTTATAGGTAATATACCTCCAGCAAAAGAGATGTGTAGTTGGATAATGAATATTCCACAGAGTAACATCTGGTCATATTTTTTCAATATGTTTTTTTGTGTTTTCAATGTAGAAAACATATTTTGTTTAACTGAATACCATAAAAATTATAAATTTAATAATAATTATTACATACCAGAAAGTATCATATCATCAATAACTTTTAAAAGTTGTTAAAAAATATAAATATTTGAAACAAAAAGAAAAAAAATTATTGAATTTAAACGAGAAAATCAATATAAAATTTTAAATGGTAAAATAATTAAAATTCTAATATATAAAAAATAAAATTTAAAAAATTAATAAATTTCCACTTTATATTATTAATTAAATGCGATGATTTATAACAGTGCCAGTGTCAAATATTAATTAATAATTAATTGAATATTCAATTAATTTTTTTTCGAAAAAAATTTTCAAAAAATAATTTTAATCTTTTTAATAAATTTTCAAAATAATTTACGATCAATTTATTTTGTTTAACAGACAAAATGCTTCTTAGTCACTCAAAAAAATCAAAATTTTCTAAGAAAGACAAAAACGATTCATTAGACGTGAAACTGTCACAAAATGAAATTCCCATTAAATGAAGAAGTTCTTAATGTCTAAAAATCAATTTAAGAAGCATCTAAAATTCCTAAAAATTTCTTTTCCTTTACTTAAATTAGAAATTAAAGTCACTATTAATTTTAAATTTGGAACGTAAAGGTCTGGTTGCTTCGGAAATCAAAAAACTAGGAAAAATGACAAAAAGAATTAATTATTTTAGAATTTGATACTTTTTTTGAAATATTTTCATTTAAATGTAAAAATCCCAAAAAGCCCAACAATCGAAAGGAAATAAACAATTATGGGTACATCACTGGAGCTTATGATTTTTTAAAAATTTTAATGTACAAACAAATTTAATTATATATGATTTATCTAAATTATTTTTGATGTAATTATTGATCATGTTGGATCAGAAAGAGTGATATTGATACCAAAAGATAATTTATAGGTTTTCCCATAAAATAACTGAGAATATATTTGAAAAATTTCAATTGCATTTTCTGTCTTCAAAATGGGAACTTAATTGTTCAAAGGTCATGATGCTATACAACCCCTTTATTTGATTGGATTAATTCATGCTTCAGAATTTATTTCTAAAATCATTAACTTTAGATATTACTAAGGCTGCTGGAAATCTATTGCAAACTTGTAAAACTACATTAGCTAGGTGTACTACTTTTTTTTTTACTTTTTCATGATAAAATTTGACTAACTACTTCAATCTCAAAGTTTCCCACTCAGTATAAAAATAAAATTAACTCTTGATAATTTCAATCAAATGATTTATGATTTTGGGGATTATCCCAAGGATGCGTCTATGAGTTTAACTCAAATTTTGGTGATGAAGCCCGGTATAAAGTCTCTAAATATCGGTTATTCAAAGAAGTAATTCAAGTTTGCTGGGGCTGATATAAGGAGTGAAGTCAAAATTCAGTTGTGGAGCCAGCAAACATTGATGTCCTTTAAGAACTGATAAAGTTGATATTCATGTGACTTACCGCGAGATTAAGATATCATTTGAAATAGCATGATCATTTGGTTGTGAAAAAAGTGTGCCTTTTAGATCTCGCATAAATTAGCATTTGCTCAAAATGTGGCTCGTATGGATTGGTCTAGAAAAATTCTTAAGAAATTCAATAAATCTTGAATATTTGCTTGAGTCAGAAAATAAACGACAGTCGCCTATATGAGTCTTCAAAAAGATCAACCAAAGTCATCAATAACCGTAGTACCTATTTACATAATTCACACGTTTATCCCACCTCATAAAAGTAATGTCTTACCTTGAGAAAAATGTTTAATTGGTTAATGATGATAGATGAGTTAAATCAAATTAAAATTTTTGAGTGTAGGATTGTGAGATCAAATAAATTATTCATAAAAATTGAATATATTTTGTAAAATGACTTTTCACTTATTTTCAAGAAATATTTCAATAGTAGCATTTCACTTTTCTTTAGTTCGTGAACTGAGTTTATTTGGATTTTATTTTTATTTTTTAATGGTTCTTAAGCGATCAGAAATTATTTTTTGACAATATGTACTGAGCCATAAATTTCAGTTGGGTTTCTCATCGGTTTTAAGAATAAACCGATTGCCATTAGCTATGGCAATTTCATTTTTCATGTCTGGAATCATAAAAAGTAAACACACTTTCAAAAAGTATTCAGAATAACTTATCTACCGACTATCGTATTATTTTAAAAACCAATAATTAAAAAATTGATTTTTAAAATATTATTAATAATCCTCAAAATGAATTCTGTATTTTCAATCTATGATAGGCATCAAACTCAACTTTTAAATCTATTTATGTTTCTTTCTCAAGCTTATTGAAGTAATATTTGTATTATCAAAGGAAATATGATTTTATTCGATTTCTTTTTTGTACTTTTTTGATTTTAATATTATTATGAATTTATGCACCTATAAAAATTTAGTTTATCATAGTGTTTCAGTGTTTGGTTCATTTTGTTTAATTCTTTTGTATCACATTTCAAAATACTTACAGATTTTTAATTCAGATCATGATATATTAAATCTCTTTTCTAATTCCAGACAAAATAGAATAAAAAGAATTTTTGATATTAGGTTGTGACATCATTTTTCATGATAAAAAAATTTTTATTTACAGATAATAATGAAAAATTAATTATACGTTATTATTTAGAACCTTCTTCCATCAGTTTGTTGAAGCCTTTATTCCTTCTCAAAAGTAATGCCTTTCAATTAGTTAAACAGTGACTTCAAAAGATAAAAATCAGTTTGCGAAATATCTGGAGAATACGGTGGGTGCGGAATCGAACTCTTGGAAGATGGTTTTGATATTTGCTGTATGCAGTTTTGCGTTTCCATGGAGAAGAATGACTTTGGATTGTTTATATTATCTTTTCCCTTTCATAATGTCGTTTAATCGACGCAATTAATTCATGTATAGATGCTTGCTGATTGTTTGGTTTTTCCAATTTTTGTTCCAGGATATTAGACCGGCTCAATTCCACCAAACAGAAATCTTAATTTTCTTTAAATTCAAGTATTGTTTAATTCTGAGCGTTGTTGTTCAAACAAGAGCTAAGTACTCTTTCACGTGTTTGAAGTTTTTATACAAACACCATTTCTAATCACTCTTGATGATTAGATAAAAAAATCATATCTTGTGGCCGCATAATACTCGATGTCTGGCAACATTTTCACCTGATATTTTTATACGACTCTCTTTAATTTTTGCGTTCAGACTATATAGCACATGAGCACGGAGCTTTAACTATACATATTTCATTTTAGGTGGCAGAAAACTGTTCATCCTATACAAATCTCTACAAATTTGAAAGCTGTACTTTTTCAATTGATCAATTGATCATCATCGAAAAAGGATGACCGACTAGTATGTAGAGTTTCTTGAAGGTTAAATGTGTCACTTTTGAAGCTCTTATAGTATTATTTTGCAATATTCCTGACCAAAACATATTTTTTGTATACATCACAATTTTTTGGACCACTTCTACAGTTAAAGTAAAATGCAAATAGATAGCGAAAATGGTGTTTTCTATCAACTTGGTACTAAATTTCAAAGTTTTCAAATTTAAATAAAATCAAATATTAAATACTGTAGTTTTGTAAAGCTAAAAGGTATTTAAATAAATGAATTTCATTTATAATCAATGTGATACCGTAATACAACACTATAAAATAAAAAAACATGAAAAATTATGTTACAGCCAAATACATTATACTAATAAAAATACTTGACATCTCAATATATTTTTAGGAAGAAACTATCATTATTTATTGTTGATCTAAATTATACAGGGTGCGCGAGTAGAATTACCACAATTTTCTAAATGTAAAATCTTGCCTTTATATCATTGTTTTAAATGATTAATTTAGTTTGATCTATGCTTTATTCAAAAATGAAAATATTACAAAATCTCAAAATTATCAGTGACCTGAAGAATGGAAAAGAAGGTCTTAACGTTTGCAATTTGCACTGGAATGATGAACAATAATATTGTTGAGAAACTTAAGTTGCCTCTGAGAACCATTCAAAGAATAAGGAAGCAGTTATTTGAGTCAGACTTTCACATCGAACTGGTAGTTTAATGTTACTGATATTTTTGAAATTTCAAATAAATCTCCAAAATTGTAGTTTTTAGGGTTGCTTATTTTTAGAGCGTTACGAGGGCATTTATTAGTCAAGAAATACAAAAAAATACTTTAGGCCAAAGATGGAACAAAATATCAGAAAATGTACCAGTCGCTTAAAAATTGTCAATTAAGGAAAAGAACAGAGCCAAAAACAAAAGTATCACTTAAATCAGTCAAAAAGCTGTTAAGCCAATGGAAATGGTAGAAATGAAAGTTCTGAGTGACAGCAGGAAATCAACTTAAAAGAGTAAGTAATGGTAAGGACCAAAAAGTGGAGATTATAGCTAGTATGTTGTGGAAGAAATCATTTAAAAGCATAGTTCATCAAGATATTTGTTAATAGAGAAGTGAAGTATTTAATAAGAGAATTGATAAAGTTCTATTTGTTCTATAATGTTCTATTTGAAATTCTAAAACTAAATACATGACTGTATATAACAAAAATAGAAATGTTAGTAGAGAGGTTCAACGGAACCATACTCAATTTTTTTACGTCATAGCCAAATGAAAATAAGATGAATTGTGATTTACATGTCATCAGGTTTTTACGCGAATCGTAAAGCACTTCATCTAGCAACGAGAGAGACACCGTTTTACTTAATGTATTTTACAGATAAAATATGCCGATTGACTTTGAATACGTGAACCCAACATTACAGTACCTAAAAGAAGAGGATAATACAAAAATGTGAAAAAAACAGATTTTTATACAAAATACGGAGTTTTATAGAATGATATGATGAGTCAGCAAAAGAGCATAATTTCAGAGTAGACGACAAACTGATGATCAAAAACTGAAATCAATTAGGAAAAAACATCGAAACTTCAAAAATATTAGAAGGTCTGTATTTCGTCAAAAAAGTGATACCACCAAATTTGTAATTGGTCAGTACAAGAAGACTAGAATCGTCGTTTATTGATCATGCAAATCAAAGCAAAAAGTTGATAGATGGTTAAGGAACGATATCAGTTACGATTAAGAGAGCAGAGAAATCTAGTAACAAATGTTAGGCCACCCAGATGATTTTGGCTACCATTGATAATGACGTTGATATATGAAGTAACAGAGGAGACAGAAAAAATCGGCATAAGTGTGTGTAGCACTGGAATCACTATAATAGGTTAAGCTATGCGTTTAGTGGTATAATGCCTCAAAATATATTTAAGAATTAAGTGAAAAAGGTAAAACATCAGTTAACGTTAGGGAAAATAAATTCATCAAAATACAAGAATACATTAAAAAGCAAACATATGACAGTTGAAACCTGCTTTTCTGGGTAGCCGATATTTCAGTGCTTATAAATACAGATCATTGAAATTACTGATAATGTGGTATAATTCGACATACAAGATTGGATTAATGTATTAAAACAAGAATATCCCAACATTTACTAATGAAATGTGGATGGACAGCATTCAGAGCCTATTGAAATTATTTTGAAGTTATGTGGTTAAGAGTTGAAGGCTGCCAGAATGTGAATTTGGACAGTTTTGAGAAGGAAATTAGAAATTAGAGAAAATAAATAAAATAAAATGTACGACGGAAAACAAAACAAGCGCAAGGAAACCACAAGAATAGAATAAAAAGAGAAGACAGGCATACTTTTAATAAAGCTTTTAGAAAAATCTCATTTATTTTGCCTTATTTAAAAATTACTCCAAGCTAAGCTAAATTAAAATTAATTGAGTGTTCTTCATAATTAATTTCCCAATTAATTTTCTTTTCAGTTATTAATTCTTCATAAAAATGTGAATGGTTTAATTAATATTAAAATTTGTTAAATGATAAATAAAATCTCTTAATATGAATTTATAAAATTTAAAAATTAAATTAATTAATTTTAAATGACAACTAAATTAATTAATTAACACTAATTTACATTAAAATTTGAAATTTTTCGATTTTTAAATTATTTTGTTAATTAATGTACTACATCTTTATATTTTTTAGTTTTGTACAAAAGATTTATTCTACAGAAACGATTTGAATTTATTACAATTTCATTTATTGTATATAAATTAAGTCATACGTTGTTTTATCACTCTATTTTGCTTATTTGTTGTTTATAATTTAATTAAAGCAATATATTTTTTGAACTTTGTGTATTATATGATATTAAATTAATTAACATAAAAATATCAGAATGCCAAGTGAAACTTTAGCATTTTCTAATCCATCCATTCCAAATGATGCCCCTGATGATTTAGTGTTACCATCTAAAAAGTTATCAAACAGTGACTTCAGAACTATTTTAAATACTCCAAAACCCTCAAATTGGAGTAAAGATGATCAAAAGCCCCAAAATACATTGCAACCTCCAAGAAAAGTGATTGACCCTGATAAGAAAAAGAAAATTAAAAAGCACAAACCGAAAAAGGTTGAAGTCAGTCAAGATAAACTTCAGAAAACATTGGCAACTCCTTATCGAGACAGAGCAAGAGAACGACGTGAAGGAAAAGTTCCCGAAACGGATGATCCAGAACCAACATTAAATGGACAATACAAAGCTTTGTCAGCAAATAAATCAGAAAACATTGCCCAAGCTGAAAACCGTCGTCAACAGATTGAGGAATCAAAATTTTTGGGCGGTGATATGAAACATACACATCTTGTAAAAGGACTGGATTATGTGCTGCTGGAAAAAGCTCGTCACGACATTGATGCGAAAGAACGGGAAGCACTGATCAAAGCCGAGAAAGCTAATTTGGAACGGAAAAAGTTGATGAGTGATGGAACCATTCAAAATGTTATGTGTAAAAAAATATTCCGTACATTATTTGACAAACAAATTCCTCAACGTAACAACAATTTTTATCCTGGAAAAATGGCCTACCGAATTGACTTGGAAGACGAGTACGGAGAATTCGACGTGCCGGCTACCATTCACAGAAGTTCCATCGAATGTCCACGCATTGACGACCATGCTGGTGGAGTGTCAAGCAATCAGAAGGTAATTAATAGTTTGACGAACATTCTGTCATATTTGCGCGATGAACGCAAGCAAGCTAAAAAAGCCAAACAGAAATTCAAAATTGAAGAGCATGAGTACAGAGATGTTGGAAAAGGTGATATTTTTTTATTGATTCATTAATTAATTATTATCATTCATAAGTATAATCTAACCTCATTTAATAACATTGTAAATTTAATATAAATTTTAAAATAATTACTTATTATTCTTTAATAATTAAATTTCGTTCAAAACATAATTTAATTAATTAAAAATTGAAATTTCATACAATAGTCTAAAACTAGAGAAATTATTTCGCGTGAAATTGTTAACAAATGATTTATAAATTTGGCAATGATGATTTGAACTTCATAAAATCGATATCATTTAAACATTTTCACGTGGCATTTTAAAGATTAAATGTAAAGAGTTTCTCAATCAATTTTTGACTTTTCGGTCTTCTGTTCCATACATAGATTACGACATGTTCGCTGACATTCCCGATGTCCATATCAATAAGAAACCCAATGAAGAAAAGTTTAAAGCTCCCCACACCGACAAGTCGCGTACAATGATCGATAGCGGTCATGATAGACGAAAAGAAAAGGATAGCAAAAGTCGTTACTTTGACAAGCCCGAAGACGAGAATGTGATGGTCGATTCACTGGAACAAATGAAGCAGACGATGAGAGGCATGGAGAAAAAGAGCGGTGACAAAAAGAACCAGGAATATGTAGGAAATCGATAAAACTTTTGTGTATTTCTTTAATAAAATATCGATTTTTAGCATGTAGTCAAATATTTGAAGCAGAAAACCCAATCGAATGGTTACGAGGAATGTTATCCAGAACATTTGGAGTCGTTTGATGCCATGGGAGATTCTGATGACGAGACGGATTATACGAAAATGGACATGGGGAACAAAAAGGGTCCCGTGGGACGATGGGACTTCGAGAGTCAGGAGGACTATAGTAAGTATATGTCGAATAAAGAGGCGTTGCCGAAAGCAGCGTTCCAATATGGGGTAAAGATGGCCGACGGCAGAAGGACAAGGAGAATCCACGCCAAAGACGACAAGGCGGCACACGAGCGAGAGTGGAAGCAGATCCAGGATCTATGGCGAAATCGGTCTGGTGCCGTTGGAGGTGAGCCTGATGCGAAAAAGGCTAAATTCTAATCGGTTTCCACCCTTCAAGGGAGAATACTGCGTTTTTATTGTAAATGGTTTTTTAATTTATTTTGAAGTGATATTCTGTAACAATTGTAAAAGGTTAGCAAATCGCTCAGAACAGAATAAATGATTTTTGCCTTGTTTTAATGATTTTATAAATAAGAATTTAATATAAAAATCGTGTTTCTTAAAATTTTGAATTGATTTTTCAGTTTCTATGATAACGAAAATCTTAGTTTAGTGCCTTGTAGTTGTATAACATTAATTTTTAAAAATCAATAAATATTTAAATACTGTAAATATATTACTAATTAACTTATAAATACGTTAAAGGATTTATATTTTAGGAAAATGTATTTTTTAAATAGTGCTTAAATATTGATTTCGAAAAATTAAAGGCTCATCATTGATGAAATAAAAGATCTGCAAGTCATCAGAATGTCGACAGCCAAAGTAAAAAATCTTGTCAATAAAGTGCTGATTTGTGTTTGGGGTCTATTGTATTTTGAATTAATTAATCGAGAAGAAACGATAATTGCAAAACATTGCTGCCAACATTTAAGCTACATGGACAAGACCTTTCGTCGTCTTGGATTGGATACCACAAAGATAAAATTTTTACATGACAATGCACGATCAAGTGTAGCAAAAATCACAGTCGAAAATAGAGGAATTAAACCCATCAATAATACAACCATGATATGAGACAATCAAACTACAACTTATTCAGGTCCATGCGGAACTCGAAAAGTCAACAGAATTACGTGCATATCAGAAAGATTCACCGAAAGTGAATGTTTGACTGGGGATGACAAAACGGAAATTATATGGACCTTATTTCTTTCCAGGTCATACGGTTACAGGAGCTATATACCTAGAGATGCCTCAACATTTTGGGGAATCACTACTACTTGTATATGGCATTCTTGACTCAGTTGTCTTTCAGTAGGATGGATCACATTGTCATTACGCAAAGATCTAAATTAAACATTCCTTAATCACTGGATTGGTCATGGTAGACCACAATTATGGGCGGCACGCTCTCTAGATTTAATACCCTTAGATTTTTATGCTTTGGGGATTCACTAAGTGTAATGTGTACTCTGGTAGTAGAATTAAAAATGTTTCTGAACTTAAATACAGTCTACCCTCTAATGTTTACCACAATCGGGAACCTTGGAAAAATTAGAGGCGAAATGATTACATAATAAATATGAAACACTAATACAGATGTAAGTGTTTGCTTGGTTCGACGCTTACTGCGAGATCTAATCTCGAAAATATAAAAATGCAAACTCTATTAATATAGGTTAGAACTGGGCTCACCAACTACGACAAAGGTAGTGTAACAAATAGGTGTTCTAAGATACGAATTACGTATAATTAAATTAAATAAAATGACAGTTTTTTGTTTACAAAAATATATTTTGTATAACAATTACAAATCTTTATATCACAGTTATTATAATATCAATTAATTAAT
>JBBMKC010247751.1:0-10506 GCA_037834085.1 Bipalium vagum
GTCAATTATTTATTTTTGTAACTTCTATTTTTTTCATAAATATTATTTGATATATGCATAAGTTTTATTCATTTTTGAGCATTGTTTAAATAATCCAAATTATAACCTAACAATTTCCAACAAAATGTATTTTGGTTATATTACCGATGAAAATTTTTTTTTGAAACTTTTGTTATTTTAATTTAATCATATTATCAAAAATATCGTTGAAAATGAGTTACGGAAAAACATACATTTGACACTTCATCAAATATGAATTTTAGCGAAACAAAAATGGTGCTGCAGCATTTAAGTTGATATTCTATATTCTTCAGGAGAATGAAGTTTCTCAAAGGACATGTAAATTTTGTTATGTAGATTCAAAGGAGACATTTTGATGTCACTGACCTAGCACGGGATGAAGCTCCACAAAGGTTGAAATCTGAAAACTTGGAAGCGCTGCTAAATGAGAATACTTCCAAGTTGCAAGCAGAACTCGTCAAACAACTGAAAGTCAACAAGACAACTGTTAGCATACGGTTACACGAAATGGGAAAACTTAAAAAACTTGGAAAGTGGGTGCCACACAAACTGTGAAGAAGTTATCTTATTTACCGGTTAATAACATGTGTGTCGTTCCTTGCTAGAAAATAGAATAAACGGTAGGGAGTATTGTCACTGGAGACGAAAAATGGATTACTTACAATAATCCTAAGCACAGAAATCTGTGGGTGGACTACTACCTCAGAGGCACAAGAACATATACACGGCAAAAAGGTTCTACTTTGCAAATGGGAGAATATGAAAGGCTGAATTCATTATGAGATCCTTCAAATATGTGAGACTATTTATTCTGAACGCTACAAATAACAATTAATGCATTTGGCTGAAAAAAAGATCTTTTTTCTGACAAGGATCGCGTAAGACTATTTTGCTGCATGACAATGCCAGGTCGCCAAGTAGGAATACTACTCTTAGACTCTACCAGAAATATTGAAGATACTAAAATAAACGTTTGCACGTAATAATCAACTTCAAGAGGTATACGGTGAAGAAGTTCCATATCAGACAATCATAATATAATTGGACCACAGAATTTTCATCTGGTCGAACAAGTATATTCCAATGCAATCAAAAGTGGAAGACCTGTCGAAATTAGCGAAGAAATTACCAAAAAATTGAAAGACACTGTGATAAATCAATGAAAAATTATTCAAACGCAGCCACCTGAGAGGCAAAAGAACGGCCAAGCTGCTTCTAGAGCAAAGGGGAATCCGAAAGTTGTGTAATAGGTTCGTACAGTGAGTTTTAACAGCTAAGATGATGGCTAGATGAAAAATGGCCTTTGACAGTAATCGTTGTCTTCTTGATGCAGTCGAATCATATTTTTTATGGAATATACTAATAACACAAGATTTGATGCCTATCTTTCTTATTCTAAAAGCGAGTCAAAGAAATAGAGTTTTAAAAATGAGAAGTCATCCAAGGTAAAGTGTGCCATGTTAAATCTCTTTTGGGATAAAAATATAATCTCAAAGCTATTTACTTTACTGAAGAAATCTTAAATTTGGATTACTATAGTAATCTCATATCTGAAACCCGAAACATCTGATGCAAGCCACGCAACCAGAGAGTTTTTTATAATTGATGACAATGCTCCTATTCACACATGAATGAAAGCACAAGACACATATTAACACAACCTGAGTTTGGGCAGTTGGATCATCCACCAGTGATGTCCAGATCTCGCACCATGTAAGTTTTGATTGTATAATCATCAGAAAAAACACAAGAGAACATAACAAGAACATAAATTTGCTTCAAAGGATGATATATGAAGAATAACATGACATAATTTCTCATGGAGAAGGATCAAAATTTCTTTGAAATAGTCTTCAATGAAATGGTTGTTCGGTTGAAACAGTGCGTCAATATAAACGGTTACCAATGTCGAGAAATGAGATCTATGAACGTTTAAGTATTGTTAAAAATTTTTTGTTGAGTTGACTTCTTTCTTTTTGTCCTAGTACTTTACCACGAATACATATAATGGACATATATGATTGACGTTTTACTAGAAGAAGATTTCGTTACCCTTTGTCATTAATATTTCAATATAAATTAATTACATAATGATATTAATAAAATATTAATTTCTTTTCATTTGTTATTTAGAATTAATAAGCTCAAAATGTTTATATTTATATATAATATATAATTATTTTAGTATTATAAACTAATAATATAATCATAAAAAATTAATGAAGCCTTTATGTTTCTGAAAGCAAACTTTTACTCTTAAGACTTCAATGATTAGTTTTTTCTCGGAAGAAAGAAAAAATTTATTTAAAATCAAAAATTTGAAAAAGTTTTAATTAAAATAATTACAATAATAATTAAAAAAAATAGTAAACAAGATTAATGTTTAATTAAAATCTGATAACCCTGGAAAATACTTAGGCTCTAATGTGAAGAGATAAAATATTAAAGGAGAAATAAATATCTCTGAGACGGTGGATTTTTGGGAAATGGTGGTGGACATTTTTTTCATTTTTATCTTCTAAGAAGTCTATGACTTATTGATACTGAGAGTTTTCAAAGTACAATTTCGAAATTTAATTATTACTGATTTAATAATATATAATTTAATTTAATGTATAATACTTCAAAAATGGAAATTGATTTTTACAAAATTGTCAGTGTTACATAGACGAAATGAAGACTGAAAAATTCAGATTTCCATTGATAATCTGAAAACAAAAAGAAAAAAAGCATGGGGTAAATTATTATTATTTTATTTTTTTAAAATTGTCTTGAAACCAGATTCGACATCTGGTGAATAGGCATCACATAATCAGTCGATCTCGAAGCTTCATTTTAGTATTTTTTAAAATATTATTTTATTGTAAATTTCGATATTATATTTTAATGAAAATTAGCGATTTTTATCTTTTTCTCTTCATTATTTACATTAAACGAACAATTTATTTAGACATCAAAACTCAATAGTTAATTTTTTCGCAGAGTTACATTTTAATTAAATAACTTCGGGAATAAATACTTTTAAACGTATCATACCATGGGTGATCTGAAATTAATATATAAAAAAGAGAGCACATATTTTAATGGAAAAAACCGATTTAATCAATGGTGACAAATTTAAAAATGTTTAACAAATAAAAATGATATTTAGTCGGTTTTTACCATAATTTACATTTTAATATGGTACGTTCAATAATTGTAGATCTATAAGCGGATAGCTGCATTATATTCTCTAGGATATTTTGCACACAGAATTAGTTGTCGATTACTTACACATCTGCTGTGGGTAAGAAGTCCTTAGACTCGTACAAAAATAAAATTAAGAAGTCCATCAAATTCTCTACATAAAAAAATAATAATATAAGAAAATGTTATTGTTCATTTTTAAAGGATAATCGTTTAATAACATTAATTACTAAGTTTTCTTTAAAAATATACCAGAAGTTGAATTTTGTAACGGTATTCGTTTTTTGGTTCTGAGAATTACAGAAAAGAATTTTGTCAGCTACATGAAGCCTATGAGAATGAAGATCCATGGAAGATTGCTAGTTAAAACTGGACCAGAGAGTTTTCTTCAGGAAAAATCAATGCGCTTAATGAAGAAAGAAGGTCGAAATTGACAAAAAGAAATTCGAAAAATTATATACTTTAAAAATCTTTGTAAACGACGAGAGAAGGATTAGAGAGATAGAAAGAACTATTTAACAGGGTTAATTTAAGCAAAGACTGTACAGAACAAGTTGAAGAGCATTGGAATCAGAAAATTATGCAGTCATTTCTTTCTACTTTTTTGCCCCAGGGATTAGACAAAAATAATGCAAACAAACCAAGAAAATATGAGTCTATTCTATACTTTAGATAGAATTTTTTGAAGAGTATTAAAAGGGAAGATGAGACAACACTGTGTCCTATTTTTCTATACTGGAAACGTGATTCTTGTTTTTAGAGAAAAAATGAACCAGAAATGCTTCGTTTAAGGAAGCCTGATCAGATATGTTTCATGCTTATTGTTTTGGGATGCAAAAGATGTGATCAAGACTGACTTCACTCAAGAAATTATCTACTTGAACTACTACTGCGCATTTGTTAGTGATGTGATAAAGTTACCACAGTGATCAAAAAATTAAGAGCCTCAGTTTCTCTCTGGATGTAATTGTTGGAAAAATGTATAGCCTTGATTTTGCTCTTAGTGGTTTCGCCTCGCCTTATAACTTTAAAAAGCATTTACGAGGAAGAAAATTTAGTCCAAAGAGGATCTTATTAGACTTGTGGAATTAGACTTTTTTCAATCAAAATGATACACCTTTCTTTGAAAATGGTCTTAATAAATCCAAAGACCATTAATAAATCCAAGAAAAATTGTCTGAAAGCAAAAGGTGGTTATATAGAAAAGTGATTGTGATTATTTTTGTAGTTAATTTGTTGTAAATAATTTAAGTTTGAATTTTTACAATAAAAACAATTCTACATGTCAGGCACTGAAGCATTATGAAATTCATAGCGTTTTTATGAAACAAACATCTATTTTTAAGAGTTAAATATGATAATTGTCAAGAGTTAACACTCATAGGTGATAAAAGAGTTCAAATATCAGTGCGCTCTTTTAGTAGAAGAAAGAGAAAGTGAGCCAAATGATTTTCTGATCTTTGTTAATGAAAATTAATAAAAACTCTACAAAAAAATCACTAATTTAGTACTTTTTAATTAATTATTTTATTTTCTGATCTGGTACCCTCATTCAATACCACAATAAATAAGGTTGTATTAAATAATTGAATTATTTTTTTTGATTTATTCCATTTCTAATCATATTTCTGCTCAGTAATCCCTTCTTTTTAAAGCTTTTAGACAATTTTAAGTGTAATCCAATTAGAGGGGAAAATAATACGACATTTATCACCCAGTTAATTTAAAGTCAATATCTTAAGGAACTATTTAATAGACTTGGTTATGATTATAAAATTGCCTTCAATGTTGTTCATTAAACCATAATTATCATGGACCCAGATTCCTCCCAAATATAATAACCTTGGATGACAACATTAGGCTTATATGCGGAAGAATATAAGACAACTCCTACAGGCAGAAATTTACTGGCCAGCCAAGTTCACATAGGCTGAAAGCTGAAGCATCCTGTCACAGGTCACTGATAATGACAGTGTTTTGGGATTAAATTTGATTAATTCTGAATAATTATATCGATAGATCGAATAAAATAAATTGCGAGTGTTGTTATGAATTGATCAATTGATTGTAATAAATGACGAAGAAAATCTAAGAATTCTTTGTTAGTTTTTTGAAGAAAGCGCATTATACTGTGCAAGTTCATATTGTGAGTTCGGTCTTCTGATCACACTTTCTGATAGTCCTGATCTCACGTCATCCTACTTCTATCTCTTTCATGATATGAAGAAATATCTAAGGGATCGTAACTTTGAAAATCAAGACTACAAAGCACAACATGTTGACATTTTCCTCAGGAGTCAATCCCAAGGTTTCTTCAGTTCAACTTTTGCTAAGCTGGTCGACCGATCAAAGGAGTTTAAAAATGGTAATGTTAGATGTTCTGAGATATAATAATGTCACGTAAATGATGTTAAGATATAATGATCTTTACTTCTTGTAGCTTATGATATTAAAATACGATCATTTTGGAGACTCATTTCTATATTGTGCTTACTAGTCAATGGGAAAACCACGCGTTTATATATTTCCAAATTAGTATTGCTACTAAACTCAGTGAAGCCCATACTCCATCTTTATATAGTAAAATATGTCAAAGTTTTATTTTCTGAAGTAATCAAAAATATTTTTTGGTTATTTAATGATCAGTTTCTTTTCATTAATGAAATAAAAAATAAACTTTTTCGAATATCCCCTTTTTTACGGTTTTTAAAACCATTTATTTTTTAGAGTTAATATTATATTATTAATAACAAATCAAATATTATCAAATATTTTTAAATTAATAATAATTAATTTCGAAAAAATAAAGAAATTTTTTTAATTAAAATCTTCCTTACATATGGCAGAATATTTACACTATCTACGCAAACTCAGCCAAAAATAAAGATTTAATTTTTGTATTAAGATGATTTAAATTATTTATCATTAAAGATTGGCTTTCAGGAAACTAAGTAAATGAATAAATGATTAATGCTGGAGATACGGTCACTTTTTGTATCGGAGGTCGAGTTTTTGTTACTCGTCGAGCTACGCTATATCGCCTGCCAGACAGTCGCTTATATCTCATTGCAAACAGATCTGAGTCTGAAGATGTCAACGGTATGGTCAACAGAAAATCCCCCGTTTATTTTTTTGATAGAGATCCGGAAATCTTTCGATTTGTTCTTGATTATTATCGAACCGGAGAATTGCATTTACCATCCAATATATGTGGACCGTTTGTGCGTAAAGAGCTTATATTTTGGGGTATAGACGAATCTTTAATAGGAGCTTGCTGTATGCCCGCGTATATGCGTTATGATGAAGAGAAAAGAACGAAAAAAACTCTTTTCAGGGATTTCTTTGAAGACATTGACTCAATTAAAAATCTTGTAAAATATTGCAGAGGGTTGAAGAGATGGAGATACAGAATATGGTTGTTTATTGATCACCCATCATCATCTTTGCCTGCCAAGGTTAGGTTTAAATTCTTTTATTATGTGATGTAAGTATCCCGACATTTCGTTAATGACATAAGAAAATATTATTTACTACAGAATTTTATATATAAAAAATATGAATATATTAAGACAGAATGAGAAAAAAAATGATATTGATATCATTCGAATATCTGAGAGGTTTTATTGAGTAATTATTTATATTTTTTGGTGATATAAAAAATTTTTCTTCCAATGTTTTTAAGAATGAATAGATCTTTTATTGGTGTTTGAAAAGAATATATTTTATATTTATCCAAATACAATACAAAAACGATACAAATATATTAATAATATTTTTCTTTTAATATTATTTATTTATTTTCCAAAATATCATATTTTCATTTAAAATATTTTAGTAAGCACAAGGACAATATTGCCGAAACATGACCTTTTTGGTGAGACTGTCTTTATATATGTATTAAACTCCGAAATGATTATTGAGACATTCCACTGTAATCTATCTTCTATCGACTATAAACATCATCTTTTATCATTCTTAGAATCAATATGATATCCATGTATACTGCTTTGTGAACTGTTCACGTGAAGCGTTCCGTAGGGGGTTATTAAAATTTTTTTATCAAATCTTTGTTATTTCTGCTTGGTTTTTCAATGATACTATTGATTTTTGTTAGAGATCCCGTTAATCCTTGGCCGCTTACGAGTTAGAATTCATTTATCCTTTTCATAGTGGTTAAATAGTCACAACCCAATCAATTGTATATTTTAAGGCTTCATTTTAATTCGTAATTCAACTTTTATCCTAACACCCCTTCACCAAGAATTTAAATTTGAATGAAAATAATTATCTTCTAATTTCAAATTCTCACATTTAAGCAGAGCTGAGTAATTAAAAATTATCCGTATTTGATACTATACAGCTTTTTGTATTTTAAAATTAATTAAGTTAATTATTGTGCATTTATTACATATAAACAAATTATCACATTAAATTCTTTTCAATTTTAATTGAAAAAAGGCAAAAAACATAGAAAAATAAACAAGAAAATAATTAACTAAATATGTTGTTTTATTGTGATGTTATTTATGTCATTTTTTATAATTAATTCCATTCTGTTACTCTTGAAACCTCTGTATATACAGATGTATAAGGGGTACAAATAAATAATTCGGATTTATTTAAAATAGATTTAGTTAGATATCGAAATATAACTGTGAATTGAAATATAAGTCAATTTGTTTGAATAATGTCTAATTAATAGGGCAATCATTTAAATTTTCATATGTTAATAATTTCAGAATTTTTAGATCTGAATGTGTCAACATTTACGCCTAATAAAAACACTTACGGGAAGTTCTCATTCATTACTTCATGATGAACAAAATTGCTACGGAAAGCTCCTTCCGATTTTCACCTGTTTCGTTCAATGGTACATGGACTTGCTGAGTCCAAAATTTGGTCTCTAGATGGCTCGCCTCGAAACCAGAAAAGTTCTTTTGGGACGGCATTCATAAATTGACTAAAATATGGAAGAAATGTGTTGGTAACAATGGTCATTATTTTGAATTATTTTTTATTTATTTTTTCAAAATAATCATGCTTCGGTTATTAAAAAAAATCCGCATTTTTTATTTGTACCCATAATATATATCTGAAGAAGATCTGAACAAAATGATCGAAATATGTATCAAGATAGTACTTTAAATAAAATTTTCTGTTCAAAAATGTTTCTAAATATATATATAACCCAATGATAATTAATAATAATAATAATTAATAATATAATAATAATAATATAATAATTAATAATTTCTAATAATAGTAACAAAAATTGCAAGATCTTTAATAATAAAAAATTGATTATTCTGAATACAGAATATTTTATTCAAAATTTATTAAGATTTGTTTAAAATTACCTTTTACAAAGTATATAATTGTCAGGGCCCTTTTTTAATGATTAAAAATATGGATTTTTAATAATTTATTTATTTGTCAAAAAAGGGTTTTAAAAATTTATAAAATGTTTCAAAAACAATAAATGTTTGTTATATTATTTCAAATTAAGTTACATTATTGTTACAAAGAGAGTATATTTTTTTATTTTGATGTGAGTGAATCAATTTCTATATTTATATGTTGCGTTCTAATTTTATAAGTTTTAATATGTATTTAAATATTGTTCTGAGAATTTTTATTGGGCATTTCATTAATTAACAATTCAAGTTTTGATATGGGTTCAAAAATTATTCAATGGAAAAATTATTCGAAATAAAAAGCATATTTGTTAATAAATTTTTAAACTAATCAAATAATTTTTTCTATTACATTTTCTATTTTTTTTGAAGCACAGGTCTATTATCAGTTGACAACAAAATCTGTTTAAACATGTAGGAACAGTTTAATATAGATGGTACTGATGATTGTCATAGTTACTAGCATAACTTGAGAAAAGAAGATAGAAATTTTGGCAGTCGTAACTTTGACATAGATTACCTTCAGCATGTATGTCCATTAGGATAAAGAATACAGAGTATACAAATTTCCTTGTGGTTCAATTAGTTGACTATACAGAACCATTATTTGCCGGAAATTTCATGTTTCAACATGATAATACACCATAGTGCAAAAAAAGACGAAAAAATTTCTTAGAAATTCAAGATGGGCATCACTTAGTTGAGACTTGAACCAAAGAAAGAATCTATGGGTATCATCGTTAGGCGTGAATGCACCAATAGGAGAAAGTTTGATAATACTACTGATTTTAAAAAAACTATTCGACATTGTCGGAATGACTCTGACATAAAAATAACAAGAAACTTGGAGTCATCAGTGAGAAAACCTATTTTCTAATGTTCTTATTTCAAACGAAGCTGAAGCAAAATGTTAAAATTCAAAAAGAACTTAATTTAATATGATGCTGGCACATATAAATGAAATGGAAGTAATTTTATTTCGCTGTTGAAATAGAAAAATTATTAAATATATATAATTTTTGGAGATGGGCCCCATTTGATTTCTTTATTAGTTTTATATCCTTTGTGCACTCACCTTAAACTTTTTGGTTTTTAAACAAATTTTCAATGTCTTCAATAGAATTTGTAAAAAACGTAATAATAATAATAATAATAATAATAATAATAATAATAATAATAATAATAATAATAATAATAATAAACGAATCCAATTTTTAATAACGCAGTTCCAAAATAAATAATTTTTTCAAGGTCATACAAAATTATTGGCAGTTAAATTAATTTTTCAAAAATTTCTTATTCTAATAAATTAAAAATGAAATCATTTTCAATAATTATTATTCTTAATTAATGACACAGAGGAACGGAAGATGATTTGTCGATGTTTTCATTAAAATTAAATTTCACAAGTTTTGAAACGAGATTTATTTATATGTTTACTTTATTTTGTTTATTTATTTATTTTGCTGAGTCTTCAAAGAGATTTAATTCTATTTAAAAAAATCTGTTAATTGTGGACATGTCTTTCAATGTCTTTATGATCTCTGTGGAGCGCAATCTGAAGAATTTTAGTTTTATAAATGAGAGACAGTCTGCAAGGATATATAAAATCGCAGAATTTTTACATAATATTATTTGTTTTAATGATTGATAAAATGACATTTGAGAAAACCATATGACTCAGTGGAATGTTAAGAGAAAATTAGCAATTTCTTTAATGATATAAATAATAAATGAACACAGTTACATGTACAGGGTACGCCACTTAAATCGGGAAAATTATCAGTAAAACAAAAGCCGAATATATTTTAATGATCAAGCAAATTATAAAATTTATTTATAGGTTTCAAAATTTACAGGTTTATCTTCAATGTCACTCAATCCA
>JBBMKC010247762.1:0-10506 GCA_037834085.1 Bipalium vagum
TAATAATAATAATAATAATAATAATAATAATAATAATAATAATAAAAATAAAAATAAAAATAATAATAATAATAATACTGACCAAGAATGATTTTATAAAAAAGGATATTAATTATATTATTAATTTCTTATTTTTAAAATACACAATAAGACTATTTTTAATAATGATGTAGTTGTATAAATATATTATATTATTATTTATAATATCTTCCCATATGAAAACCAAGTGATATTTATATTTGTTTTTCCTTCGAAATATTTTCAAGAATTTCCAAAAGAAATCAAACTGGAACCGGCAAGGAAAAGTTCCAATTTACAAAATGATGATACTTTTGAGTGTCATTCATTTTTCAAGAGTGATTTTGACGAAGATATCGATAACCTTAAAGTAATTGAAAATGTCTTTAAGTCCTCTCCCAAAGTACGGGGCAGTGAGGGCGATATGGAGGGGCCCAAAATCGATCAGCCATCTGTAGTAAAATATCCTGATGATGATAGTTTAAAAAATGTTACTAATGAAGATTTGGCAAGATCAGCCACCATGAAGGATGCTAAGAAAAAAAGTATAGAAAAATTGATTTTTAAAAAAATAGATTTTATCGATTAATTCACCATTCAAACAATCATCTCTCTTAAATATAACAGAGATTGATTTGTGAGATTTCTGTCTAAAATTTATTGATTATTACTATTATTATTTTAATAATGTATGATAAAGGTGACCTTTGATCATAAGATTGTCCCAGCGTATGTTAATTGTTGTTTTTGTCAGTTGCTGCATGTTTAATTTTATATATTTTCATATCGATTGATTTATTTATATTTATTTACTGAATATTGTTTTACACTTGATTTTCTTTACTAATATTGAATATTTAATTTCCGATCATACTTTGATCTGTTCCATTGGGAATATATAATTGACATTAAATATTATTTTATTAAATGTTAAGTTTGAGGGTCCTTTTTCATTTCATAAATTGAATAATATTGAAACCAATGTTTTCTAAATTTGCTCATAAATAAATTTATTCTAATTTTATTGACTTAACTAATTAAAATTAATTAAAATAGATCAATGTTTTTGGCTGTATCAAAAATATTTCCAAGCTTACTTATGATTTCATAATATATATTTTTATGTTGTCCCATAAATATATTGTTCTCAATAATTAAAACTTAAATGAAACATCTTTTTTGTTTGAAGAGATATGAAAAAATTTATTCTTCTTTAATAACTTTAATTTTATAATCCGCTTAACTTTAAATATAATAGTGAGAAATGTTTTTGTCGATTTGTTTTACAAATCTATTTTTAGCTCAAAATATGACGGTAAAATATGAGATTTTAGTAATTTTACGACATTATTGGAAAAAAATATTATATTGAACATAATTATATTTATAAAAATTAAATGTTAAGGTAAAAAAAAGTTTTATTGTTTTAAATAAGATCGGCACATTTATTATTTAGAATCAATAAAAAATCATTTTAAAAAATTTAGGAGAAATATTTTATTGATTTTTATTTTTCTATTTTAATTTTTATTCTTTTTCATTTTGGTAATAGATTGAAACAAACGAGGTTTCGACAAATGAACCTCGTAAAACCTATCCTAAATAAATTACCAATTTTTAATCAATTGTTTCTGTTGAAAATTTCTTTGTAAAGTATAATTTTTTATATACATTTTCTCTATGAGCTTTATTGACGAAATGAATTTAGTCACGAAACTTAATTTCTATTTGTTTTATTGAGCGAAAGAAACATTTTTGCTGGGTTACACGGGGAAAAATCTGAATGTGTTAAATTCACGAATAAATGTCGTGTTAAATTATATGAAATATTAGGAAAATATTTGAGATTTTTTTGTCAAGAATATCATTTTAAACGAACAAGAATTTTTGAAAAATTATAATAAAATATTCATTTGTAAATATTTTTTAAAAAATAAAAACAAAAAAAATTGATATCAGTAATAAAAAATTGACTAATTAACATAAATTTATTTTAGTATTTTGTTTAGTAATAATAAAAAATAAAACCTGTGGAATTCATACATTTTAAAAATAATTTATTAATAAAATAAGTTTATTGATTTTAAAGATTAAATCCGCTGTTACCTTTTTCATTTCCCTTTGTTTTAATCTTAAAATATAACCATTAGAATTTTTTAATATATATTTTAACAATTTGTCGGCATTTACTTTATTGATTAAATTAAATAGTAAGTCTTTTAATTTATTCATAATTTATTGATTTTTAATTCACTAGAAATGTTAGAAATACATTTATTTCTTGATCCGATTCTGTCTGTATTTACTTAAAGTTTCGTTTTCTGAGATTTGTTTCATTTATGTTTAGCTTTCATAAGTCACCAAAGTCTCATCATTAACACTTCTTCAAAATAGAAACGGATGCAAAGTTATTAATGAGACTATGAACAAGTCTAGAGTCGTGTATTAAAAGTATTATACAGCTTCTATTTATATAGCGGTATGATTGAAAATATTTAATGTATGACATACTAACATAATAATAATAATAAATCGATTATTTTTATCAACTTCAGCTAATGTAAGACCTCACCAGTTATTTTAACACTTTGACGAAGATGTAATACATAAGTTCAAATACGGCTAACGCGGTCTTATTCGTCACTTCGTTCAATTATATCTATTTTAATTCGTGGTCATTTACAAAATTACTCATTACAGAAATTCATTTTCATTCGTATATTTTTTATCCTTTCTTTCATTTCAGCTCAATAGAATTCAATACTGTTTGGAAATGCTAACTAATTCGAGTTTTGAAGTGACCGTGTGTCTTTCCTATAAAAAATTTTTAACAATATTAGTTAGTTTTATTTTAAAAGTCAAGTTCTGAATTTTAGAAAATCCTTCGTTTTCTAAGATTATATTTAAGTTGTCTTTGTTAATGCTGTTGTTTCGTGATCTTGTTTCTAAAATTTAAGTCCTGAATTTTAATTTTTTCTCTTTTTAGTTCATCTTTTACATAGGATGTCGCTGAACAAAGTATTTTTTAGAAAGACGACCAAGGAATAAAGAAATCTAACCTTTTTGTGGTGAATATTTTTGTATAAAGGAAAGTTATTTTTAACCAAATATTAAGGTTGTATTTTATAAAACAAGTGAACCGAAAGATAAAAATCAATAGAAGGCTTTGGAAATATTAAGTATGCCCTAAATAAAGATTTATATTTGACATCGTTGAAAGATTTCATATTTCCTTACTTTAACAATATTTAACAGATATTTCATTAAACTGTCATTTATCCATGTATTATTATTATTTTCTAAGTTTGAAAATCAATTTAGCAAACATTATTATTATTATTTTAGCAAATATGGATGGTAAAATACAAAATTAATAAAAATATTATTTTAATTTTCAAAAAAAGTTAATATTTAAATACTATTTTTGGATATTATAATTTAATAATACACTTATAAAATTATATAAAAATATATTTATTAGGTGTACAAATAAGTTTTAAAGCGTTTTTATTAAAAGCATTTCAATATAATCTTGAATACTAATTGTCTTCGTGTAAAAATTTTTTATTTGAATCATTTTATCGGTTTATTTTATCAATAATCTGTATTTAAACAAAATATTCTAGACATAGAAACTTTTGGTGACAAATTCTTTATTTGGCACTTCATTCGCTATGAATTTCATCAGGGAAAATCCGCTGCAGCGTCCTATTGATCGATATGTACCGTACTTAATAATGAAGTTGTTTGAAAGTACTAGTGAATTTTTTTTTTGGGTTTCCAAGATTTTGGGAACGAAATTTCGATGTGAATGATCATGAACGTATCGGGGCTGCTTCTAAGGTCAAATACTAAATATAAATTCATCACAAATACTAGAAGAACTTTCTGTAAACCTTAGAGTAACTCAGCAAATGATTTCCAGTCAATCAAAATCCAAAAAAATGGAAAATGGATACCATATAGATTGATTCAGAAAATAATGCTTACCGTATCATCATGTTCTCCAATCTCCTTACTAAACAATATATGAAATCTTGTAAAATTAGTCATTGGTTACGAGAAATGGATCTATTACTAAAATTTCAAAATATTAAAACATTGGATAGATCCAGGCCAATTAACAGAATATAGATCAAAACATCTAGTTCATTGCAAAAATAATGTGTTGAGTATCTGGTGGATATCACTAGTGTGTTGTATCATGAACCTCTCCAACCGGGTAAAACCATTAATGATATTCTCTATAAAGACCAAAACAAATCCATCTAAAACGTTCATTTACAGGCAAAGGCCGGCATGCACTTAAATTTATTGACACTAGGCCTCATATTGCAAGATCAGTCAAGAATAGGTTACTAACATTTGGTTTTGAAAGTTTTGCAACATCCGGCCTTTGTCCAGATATCGCTCCAATAAACCATCATAAAATTCGCTCGATGCAAAATTCCTTGACTGGTGTACGCTTTCTAAAGATGAAGAAACCCAAAAATGGATTGATGATTTCATCAAGTCAGATGATGAAAACTGATTTTTACCGGAATTAATCTTTGGCTGAAAAATTGCGTAATGTGATAGACAACAGCGGTGAATATTTTGACGACTAAATGTCTCAGAATTTTTATAATAAATGATAAAACTTTTCAAAAAATCACTTTAAATTATATTTGTACATTTAATAATATATTAAGAATACTTACTATTTTTAATGTTTAAAAAATAAATATTATTAAATTATAAATAATACATTTTTATGTATTAATAATAAATGAAATTCATAACTAAACACTAATTTAATAAAATATAAATTTATTGATTTTTTAAAATACTGGATAAAATAATTAATTAATTAATTAAAATTTTAAAAATATTGAATTGAATTTTTGATCAATCCTTTGAGATCTTTAACTAAATTTCTTTTCTTCATATAATATTGAAGAAGTTTGAAAATATCAATAAAAAAATAAATAATGGATATCATTACGTTTTTTATTACAACTTTCACTGAAAAGTTGATATCAGCTTAATTACCTTTGCAGGTTTCCGACATTCATTGTCATTTAAAAGACTTGGTAGATCCAAATCTAATAAGGAATGTAAGAGTTTTATCCGCTTTTGTTTGATTAACCCTCAAATCATATTATATGCTTTTTAACATTGAACAATAAAATAATACTAATAATGGTTTCTCGGTTTCAACTATTGATTATCCATGGAAAAAACAATAATTTGTGCACGCTTTTTCTAACTTTTATTCATGGGATTTTAGGTGCCGAAATCTTAGAAAGCAAAAGTGCTACTCTTGCAGCTCCTGGTTATGGAACGATCACTTCCGAAACGAGCGGATTGGAAATTAGCAATGATGAGTTGGATAAAGATGTAAATTTTATTATTTTTTTTTCTACTGTAAAATATTTTGATTTTTCTATTATAAAAAAATTAATGATTTTTTTTCCTAAAAATTTCAAATAATTCATTATTATTTTTATTGATTTAATTATTATTTATATTTTTTATTATAAATAGTATTATAGTCTTTGAAGATAATAATCATTTTAAAGGTTTTATTTATTTTAATTATAACCTTCAATTTTGAAAATTAAATTGGGATTAAATAAAAATATTGATTATTTTTTATTAATAAATTATTATTGATTTTATTAAATATGAAACAGAAATTAACAATTATTGATTTTCAAAATTTTGATCTTATTAATTATAAATACATTTTAATAATTAATGTTCATTTATTTATATTTGTGGTCTAATTCCAGTTGCTTTGGCTGTAAAACATAAATGTTCATAAAATTATATAAAACAATTAAATAGTAAATGTTATATTTATTTTACTGAAAAATAATTGAAAAAAATAATTTTGTTTTAATTTATACCCGAAATTTATTATTTTTATTATTATTATTATTAATTATTTTTTTAATATTCACAATTAAAAAAATTTATTTTTCTTTAAAGAAAACCTCGAAACTCAATATGATATTTTCACATATCAAAGCTTTTTTAACCATTAAATTTATGTAATAATAAAACAGTAACAGTCTTCATATCATATGATTGATATTAATTGATATGTTCAGTTCATCATTAAATAAAAAACCAATATTAGAACACC
Source organism: Bipalium vagum (assembly GCA_037834085.1). Classification (NCBI taxonomy): domain Eukaryota; kingdom Metazoa; phylum Platyhelminthes; order Tricladida; family Geoplanidae; genus Bipalium; species Bipalium vagum. Next base: position 6,149 of record JBBMKC010247762.1, read on the forward strand.
AAAGAAACCCTTTTGACTTCATGATTTAGTGAAGAATCCCAAATTTTGTCATCTTCAGTCTTCCCTGAGTATCAAGAGGATTAAACTTCAATGTTTTTTTTATTCTTTTTCTAAAAAAAATCAATGTCTACATTATAATAAATTAATTAATTATAAAATCTTTGACATCAAATATTAAAACAAACCGTTTATGAATGGTGTTTTTCGTTTATATCATAAAATATTATATTAAACACTTAAGCTTTTCTAGAACATAAAACCATCTCTTTATCGATTGGAAAAGTATACCGGTTATTTACGTATTAAATTTCTGTATTTTAATAAATTTCTGCTTTAATAGGTTCATTCGATTTTATGGAAGAAAGATAAAACAAAACATTTTAAGCCACATAACAAATTTATTATTTAATAAATAATTCCATATTTTTAATAATGTGCTTCCATTGATTTGGCAGTTCCATTTTGCCATCAGTAGTCAATTCTGCTTACTATTGGCTGAAATAGTGCTCTATGTGATTTTCGATATCGTCTAAAGTCCGTTGCCTTCTAAACTATTCTTCAAGAAATGGAAAAAATGCTTATCTGAAGAAACAATATCAACAGAATGTACAATGTGCTTTAAAACGTCCCATTACGATTAAAAATCAGTGCCACGTAAAGCATGTGGTACTAATGATTAAATAAAACTCATTGTCGACCCACTGTATCACTCAGTTCATTTAGTTGACGGCCATCCTCAACAACTCGAATTGTTTAATCGCTGGGAAAATTAAAATATATAATAATTACTTATATTTTGATTTTTTTTAAAGTTTCAATCCCTTCAAATTAGAGTCTAAACTTTTGTATGATGCGAACATTCTTTTCATGAAAAAATTGGCTATTTTCGCTTTACTCAAGGTCTCCATATTTTTATGATCAATCCATTTTTTATTGTTTGCAATCATTCTTTTTTCTGTCTCAATGTAAAGGGTTTTTAAAAACCACTTTTAAAAAAAGATTTTACGTAAAATTGCACCTATTATCTTTTGTCTCTGAGTAGCACTGCTTTGCCATGCAAAAATAAAAAATATGATGAATTTCTTTTGTCATCGAAAATGTTAAAAATTGTTTACTAAATAGTCAAGTTAACTTTATAATTCAAAAATGTGATTACCTTGCTCATTATTAAAACAAAATTAAATTAGAGAAAAATAGTCATTTTTGTTATTAACTGTTAATAATAAGTTGAAATAGAGCGAATATTCTGTTCAACAAATTTAATTTGTTAAAAGTCATTTATAGTATAAATTTATTATTATTTTTTTTTATTATTAGTATAATTATTATTTTTTTTATTATTAGTAGTAATAGTATTGATTTTTTATAGTAATTTTACAATTATAAGTTAAATATTAAAATTCAAAAATATTTTTAGTTGCCCTCATAATACTTTCAATTTGAACCAATTAAATTAACTTTAATCTTTACCAAAATTTTGTTTCAATGATCTCTCGGTATCCTAAATGTCATTATACCAGTGGTAAGCAAAGAATTTGGTAACATTTTATTAATACGAAATAGTTTACCTGATCGACAAATCAGTTTCCAACGTAAAATTGTCTGAATTTATCGCTGTATTCCCAAGACTTGGTTATATTAATTCTGGAGAATACTGTCAATCCGATTTATTATATATTTTACATTTGATTTTTATATTATTTTATTTGATTTTATTATTTTTTTATCCGGGAGAGATTTGTTAAGAATTTTTTTTTATTATTTTCAACTTTTTTTCACTCAATTATTATTGATTATTTTTTTTCAATAATACTTGTTCTTTTTTATTAAATGAACATATTTGGTACACTCAAGCCACCTGTAATGTTACAGGGACCTTTCCAATCGAGAGAACTTTGAAAATCTTCTCTTGGGCATTTATATTTATTATTACTGTTTCACATAATCCCAAATGTTATTTAAAGAATTATATAATCGATAAAAGTGATCCTATCGTTATTGACTTTTTCCCTATTTATGTTAAATGTTTAAAATTATCAAATTATTTTTTAATAAATTAAAGAAGAAAGGAAATCGATACTGAACTTCTTAATTGATCATATATGGACGTCAGTTGATCACATTCACGTCAAGCCATAGAAACAAATAGCGACAATAAATTGTTTATTTATCGTACACATTCGAGATAATCTTAGGCTGGAGCGAGGGGGTATCAATATTTAACTCATTTTTCTCACAATCGCGTCTTCATAGTCTCGTTGGACATGAAAATTTATCGAACTTTTGTCTCTTTGCCATATAATATTTTTATTATAAATATTAATATAATAAAACTAATGAATTGCGATGTCATAATGTTCTTTTCCTGTAGGAGAAATCGTTATCTCATGTCACTTTCACATGAAGCAGATCGAAATAACTCTTTCTAGCTAATATTACATTTATTAAATAATAATATTTAATTTATTTAATTTAAAAAATGCGTGAGGTTTTTGATTATTTGATACATCGAAAAATCGATTTTTTTATCATAATCCTTGATAATCTCTTTCTGGAAAGTCAGAAAAAACCGAACTTTTAGATAAATTAAAACAATTTAAAAATAAATTAAATAAAATATTTACAAAAGAGATTAATAAATATTTTTTCCTTTGCAACTGATTAAAATTTTTAATATATAAATAACAAATTAATTAAAAATGATAAAATAATTTAAAAATATATATCTTTAAAATTAAATAAAAATATAGGAAATTTATAATATATTGATTTCATGTTATTTTTATATTATTATTATTTATTATTATTATTTTTAATTTTGTCACACTTAATTATTTTCCTTCTTGGTCTTATTTTATAATTATTTTTTTGTATAAAATATAACTTATTTCTGTTAATATTACACATATTCCTATTTGTTTTAGTCTGAATTTATTTATATTTTTAATTATTGTTTTTCTACCTTTAAGCTTTTAAACATTTTCTTCTCTTCATGACCACTCTTCTTTATTTATGTAGAATAAATTTTAGTATATAATCACGTTTCTAACCATAATAATATAGACTTTTTGTTTGGAATGTTACCTAGAAAACCGTTAAAGGTTTTCTTCAATTATATATCACACCCTTAAACCTTTCAGATTAAATGAAAACCCAAATTCTATAATACGCAAATCATTATATTAGGAAAAATTATTTAATAAAAAAATGTAACCAACCGTTGACCTTAGATGATTTTTTTTAATTTAAAATTAAAAAAACAGGCAATCTGTTCAAATTCTTTCAATTTTTGTCGGAAATATTTTCTCAAATAAGAATATCAATGTCTTAACTTCTGAAGTAGGAAAATATATTTAAGATTTTGTTGAGTTTGTGATTCTTCTTCATCCAACAATTCTTTAAACTCTATTTTCGAAATTTTTTTACTGTCCTGAATTTGCGGTGAAATTTCCATTTTTAAACTTATCGAATCCAAGTTCGCATGTCTTCTTGAGATAGAGCTTTGTCATCATAGGTTTCTACAATAATACGCTAACTGTGAGCTGTTTTTTTCAAGATGCAGAAAAGTTAAAACACGTCACAAATGATATTTGGTTACGTATAACTAACACACATTTATTGACAAGAAAATATATATTACGCTCACTTTAATGATGTCGAACATATTTTGAATAAAAGCGCGTGGAAATTATTATATACACAAATATATATATGAATATTTAAACAAATTGTTTTAATAAATGGAAATATCGTTTATTAAATCGTCACTTTCAACTTGGACACCTAATAATATATAGCAATTTCTTATTCTCATATTTGAAAATTCTCACTCAAAATAATAAAAAGAGACATGTGTGTATTATATTTTCTTATCTATTTATAATTTTTGAAAACTATCTGTGGTACTGAAATGTTTTATTTTATTATCAGTTATAAAATATTTCATTACTTATTTTACCCAATTAATAAAAATATAATATTGCTGTTGATTATATCAGTTTGCAGATATATTAATTATACCATTATTGCTTGATCAGAATATACCATAAAATCTAATGTAACGATAAAAATGACATTTAAAATATTTCATTAAAAAAAAATTTATTTATAAATTAATGTTTAAATTCGTTACTTCGATCTCTTCAATATCATTTATAATAATATACAAACTTTAATTGTGCAACGAGTCCCTCTCTCATCTTCCGTTTTTGAAAACTAAAGGAATTATCAGTGTGAATAACTTTGTATAAAAGAACAAAATTAAAATATAGTTAAGTCCTCTTTATAATTTTATTATTATTATTATTATTATTATTATTATTATTATTATTATTATTATTATTATTATTATTATTATT
>JBBMKC010247771.1:0-10505 GCA_037834085.1 Bipalium vagum
CAACAGCTTCAAAATAGACTTCTTGAGCAGTGGGATTTGATTAATACTGAAGAGCTCGACAAACTGATTTTATCAATCTATAATAATTTAAGAATTTGTAAACACGTTTTAAAATAATTTTCATTTTAGATGACGGAGTTTGTGCCTGAAACACAACATAAGTGGGGAGCATTGATTTTCCTATTTCATTTAAAGGAAATGCTACTGATGCGCATAAATTAATGATAGAGGCTCATGGCAGTCATGTTTTAGCCGAAAGAACTTGTCGGAACTAGTTTGTTTTTCAAATCAAAAAAGTTTTTTGCATGATGGTATTCATAATTAGCCAAAACTTTTGGAGAAGGTAGTTATGAATGATGGGAATTATTCTACATAAAAATTGTTAATGTAGTTGTTTTGAGTTTTTTAAGCAGATGTTAAAACGGTAAAATCAAGCATATAGATTTAGTGTCTGAGGTAAACTTATGAATTAACTGAGTGTAAGGATCCGAAGGAATACAATCAATCTCCATAATGAAATGAATACAGCTCTTGAGAGCGCGTTAATCGGAGAGATCCTCCCAGTCTTCAAAAATCTTTATTAATGACTTTAATCAATAAACACATTTTCGAACATAAAAAAGAGAACATTTATTAATAAGGCTTATCCCGGATTGTGGAGAAAAGTGTAACGACAAAATAATTTTTAAAAATATAAAATATTTATTATTTATATTTTATAAAAATATATTAGTACGACCTTTTACGAATACAGATTTTCTCACATGTCCGTGTGGGTTTTCTGCATGACAGGTATAATTTCCGGATAAAGTGGCATTAGCAAACTGGAATTTCAATTCCGAAGTGTTTCTTAATTAAAGAGAAAATGTTAATAAATATTTTAAAAAAATAATAATGATTTCTTCTCAAATTTTGACATTTGTGTTGCCAAAAAATATAAATAAATAATCAAACCGAGACTCTGCAGATTAAATTCTGAGTTACAGTTAATTTTTGTTAAAAAAACAATGTTTTTGTTTTTTTTCTTAATTTTTTCGAAAAATTTGAAAAATAACACTGCTTAAAAATATGTAGGGTTATGGTTACCCTATAAGTTATACTGCCAATATAAGGTTATATTTTCAAAATTACATTTCGTTACAAATTCTGCAAAATCAAAGAAAACACATGGAATGCTTCACGATTGTGTGTGTGTGTCTCACTGCTCAGGGGTTATGCTTATCTTTCTGTATCGTTCCAATTATAATAAATTATAATCAATATTTTCATTCACAATATATGTGAAGCAAAAAACAAAATATTGATTCAAAATAATGACCAAAACTATCAATACAATTCTGCCATCTTCATGGTAACTTGTTTATTCCAGCAGCAAAGACGTCTGGTAATAGGTAGCGATCAAAAACGAAAGACGTTTTTCAAAGCCGCTTCTGTATTGAATATTTTTCCAACCAAGAAATGATAATCAGTTGGTGCAAAGTCTGGTGAGTACGATGGGTGGCAGAGAGTTTCCAGTTCGAAAGCCTGTAGTTGGAGCAGTAATTCTTTTGCAATATATGGTCAAACGTTGTCTTGTGAGAAAAATGGTTTGTCTGGATTGACCAATCTCGCTGCTTAATAGCGAGCATTTTCATCATAGGCTTTAATTGGGTACAATATGTTTCTTCTGTAATAGATTTTTCTGATTTCGAAAAGGTGTGGTAGATAATGCCAGCACTGGATCACCAGGCAGATACCATATTTTTCTTTTGGTGAACGTTTGACTTTGGACAGGGTCTGGGTGCGATTATTGAATAAAATCCAATTTTTGTCACACATCTTGATACGTTGAAGATATGGTTTGCCTTTTTGTTGTAACAACAAAGAAAAACAAGATTGAAGACGATTTTTCTCTGATATTCTCATAATTCGTGAGGTAATATTTCCATAAATGTAGAACCGAACTAAAAATCGATAAAGATGGTTATATCTTGAAATTTTTGATTAAAAACTATTTCTTTACCCAAATTTGTAAATATTGATAATCTTGTCACCGAAAATTATTTCAAAGATTTTTGATAGACATTTTTGGAAACTTATAGAAAATATTGACTAGTCTTTGAAATCAAGATGATGGCAATAATATTTTACAAAATAATGTTATATTTAAATTATTATAAATTATTTATTATTATAATATTATACGTATATATATATATATATATATATATAAAGAACAAGGGAAAAAATTATGACAACGTTTTACTTGGATCAAGAAAACATAACCTTAATTGATTTTCTGGGAAAGAATGAACCAATTAAAGAAAGGTAATGTCAGACATTAAGGATTTAGTGTCATACTTTATTTGGCTTATCTTAGTTATTAATATAATTTATTATTTATATAATTATCTCATATATTTTCTCTCAGTGCCTTATTATTACAGGAGTTTTATTTTTAGACTCGGGTCGATACCGGTAGTCTACTGATTTTGTTAAAAAATCTTATAAAGACATATTTTTACTCTATCTTCAACAAAAGATGTTTCATTAAGAGATATAACCAAAACAGTTCTTTATAAAAACTAAGTTACCGCCTTTTGAACTTGCCTTCTATTATCAATTGATTTTCACTATGCCTAAGGGTTTTCGCTTTATGGTATTCATTTCTTTGATAGTAATATACAACAACCTGTCTGTGAATGTCAGAGTAAGCAAGATAAATTGATTATTGTATAATCTTTCCGCAACAATTGTTGGACTCATATGAGATAGTTATCTCCTTTACTTTTCCTCATTACCCGAGAGACATTCTAAGATTTACATAATTGTCTCTTGATAGAATTGTGGAAATTGTTGACAATTCTTGCTTTGATCATTTGATTTTAATTAATAGTACAATTCTTTTATGAGACATACATTAACTTGAATAGCACCATAAGTAGTCAATAAAATACAGAAAACCATTCTCAAGCTAAAATTATTGTTTGTGGACAAAGAGACAACTGCATACAGTGAATTGGAAAGTTGTATTACCATTGTATAGGTTGTAAGAAAGTTACAGTATTCTGAAACTTCGTAAATTTTCTGAAATCAGTTAAAAAAAGTTAAGAAATATGCACATTACATGGAAAGCAAAAAGTATTATGTAGAAAAATATTCACCACAGTTTAGGATTTAATCAATCTAAAGTCTGAATGAATTTCTGGTGTTATCAATTAAGTTCATCTTCTGTTAACAATTCCAACTCTTACAATTCCAAAGCTAGGTAATTTCGATTGATTGAATCTTTGAGAATTAGTCATCTTGTTGAAAATCGATTGCTCACACAATTAAGGATCTGAACGATATGAATATTGGAAAATCTAGTAAAAGCACTTCTTCAAAAACTATTTACGATCGATATTCATAAAATATTGATAACTTTTTGCAGAGTGCAATAAGAAAATCCTACATCACATTTACCTGGTAGTGATAATTTAATTAACATTTTAAGTTTCAGAGCTCAAAAGATGGAATCTTATTTACAATAATTCAAAAAAGTTGTCTATATTCCCGATGAGAAACACAATGAAAAGAACGATTGATCTACGATCGTCCATTTTTATCAGATTTTCATTTAACTTACTTCTCTTTTATAACTGAAGACATTCAGCTCAATGAGTAAATATCGATCCCCTACCACTAAAATATGAATCAAGAATTATGCATAAAAACTTAACTATTACCAACGGACTTTTAAACGATAAATGATGCCCTCAATTCCTATTGCAAAATCAGTTACATGGAGAGGAAATTATAACTCAAATGCACTAATTTTGAATAAATAAATTACAACCATAATCAATGTTTGTTTTGTGCAGATTTAAAAGTTATGACCATATTAAATTGAGTTAAAGGTGGTTATACAAAGTATATTTGTTTTTTGGGTCATTATATAAGATCTAGCTGATCGAATCGAGTTATCTCGGAACCTAGAAATTATAATGTTCGTACCACTGTAAACAAACATAAAATGGTTCTTCTTTACCACCTCTTCACATCAAGTTGTGACTCATGAAGCAATTCGTAGAGGCTTTTGATTATGAAGAAAACATCTGGCAATAGCATTTCCAAAATTGAGTGATTCAAAAATAAAACAAGGGATAGGCGTTAGTCAACGATTTCTTCAACTCATGGTGGATATGCGTTTTGAAGATTCACTTAAATAAGAAGTATTTGTTTAAAGATTTAAATCATGGTCCAATAAGAAACACACATGGCAACTAATTGTGTGCTGTTAATAAATGATTTGTTAAGAACTTAAGATTTTGGGCTATCTGAAATTGGTCAGTAAAAATTTAGTTACCAAAAAATTGTAGTGACTTCATCGATGACGAGTGTGAAAGATTTTATCAAGACGTTGAAATTATGGAAAGCAGATACAGTGGAACATTGATGCCCGAAGATTTAATTGGGAGGAACATTTGAATTTTATAAAATGTAATGTTAATATATTAGGTGTACAACTATGACTCCGGCTTTTTTTTTTAAATGATAATAAAAATTTTGTTTGCACATATATCTAAATTATATTGAATTGATTTATAAACAAAAATATCATATAATTAATAATGTCACGAGACAGTTGTTTTAATATTCCTTGTTTAAATATTTGAGCGATTCAAAATGTCAATATTCATCCAAAATAAACGACATTTGCGGGAAGTAATTCTACATTGCTCATTGCCAAGAAATATGCAGCGAAAACGTACCGCTTACTTTGAGATACCAATGAAGAACATGCTCCTTCGATGGCCACATGTAAAGATTGGTTTTGCCGTTTTAGAAATGGCCAATATGATACGAACGACAAATATGGGAAAACTAAAAAAATGTGAAGATAGTTATTTGAGAAGGCTGTTGGCCGAAAACCTATGCCAAACACAATCCGATCTGGCTGTTACATTAAATCTGACTCAACAATGCATTTCAAAATGTCTGGCAGCTTTAGGAATTATTCGAAATTATTATTTGGATCCCAAATGAATTGACAGAAAGATGCATTGAACGGCGAAAAACAATTTGTGATGTCCACCTTCAGAGACAAAAAAGGAAAAGTTTTTTACATTGAATTATCACAGGAGACGAAAAATGGATTCGTTATGACAATCCAAAACGCAAAGCAGCTTGGGTGATGCTAGGTGAACTTTCCGCGGTCTGAAAGTTATGTTGCGTATCTGGTGGGATCAGAAAGGAGTGATCTATTATGAATCTTTAAAATCTTCTCAAACACTAACTGATGAACTTTATCGATCACAATTAATTCGTTTGAAACAAGAGACTGGAATGGGTGACTAGACACGAAAAGATAATTTTACAACATGATAACGCTAGACCACACGTTAATTCAGTTGTAAATAATTACTTAGAAGGTACAAAGTGGGAAGTCTTACCTCACCCACCCTATTTACCAGTCATCGCTTCTTCGGATTACCGTTTGTTCCGCTCTTTGCAATCAGCACTTTCCGGAGAGCGGTTCAGTTCCCTTGAAAACCTCCAAAATTGGATTGACAGCTGGATTTCATCAAAAGAGCCAAGTTTTTCTTTCATGGAATTCATTCCTTACCTGAAAGGTGGGCAAAGGTTGTGGCTTCCAATGGAACATATTTTCAATAAATGTTTTTAAATAAAATTTGTAATAAATGTCTTTGTTTTCTTATTAAAATGACCCAGAGTCATAGTTGTACACCTAATATTTTCTCTCATTTTATTTTTGATCGTAAATTACAAATCAAAATTGCCTATTGAATGAAATGATGCGGACGAACTATTTAGTTGGCGATACGGATCACCTTGTCCAATAATTATCTCACGATTGCTATTAATTAATACTATAAACGAACTCCTTTGATGGGCGTTTGGATTATCCAACTATGGTGGATACCACATAAAATCAATATTATCATAAGCTCTATCATCTAAGGGGGTTTATCTTTTGTTAAATTTTCATGATAATAACGTCAAAGGCCGAAGCTTGTTTTTGTCAGATAAAATAATGGTAATAATTTACGCAACAGATTACGACAATTCTTTACGGATAATGCAGGTCGTCCGTAATTGTCATTGAAATCAATGTTTCAGAAATCACAATGACTTTCCGTCTGGTTATCAGAACGGTGAATACAATAGAGAATATGTAATGAAGCCACGGAGAGTTATCCTTTCATTCTTATAAAGAGAATTTTGACTGACAGTCCTAGTCGAAGCATGGACTTTTTAAAGTCGGGACATCGTTTTACTTTATTTTTTGTCATTCATCTTAAGACAACAATGTGATTATGAACAGTTTCACAAAAAAATTTGTCTTCCTTTTCGGAGTATGTTATTTATGAATGAGGTGATTTTTTGCTTTTCTGATAATAAAACAAGATTTTCTCGGTTCTTTCAATTCTCTGAGATTGTTTACTTCAAAATGTCATGGTTACGGAAAAATTCATTCTTTTCTATCAGATGAATATGAATTGAGACATAATGGTAGGACAATACTTCTTTCGCAAGTTATCTTAGTTTATGACAGAAAAAATAATAAGATATCGATTGTGTTTGTTAACGTACTTTCATTTCATTGAGAGTAACAATAATAATTAAATTTGGTAATAGTTCATGTCTGAAGAAGTGAATGTTGGACCATACAGGGTGTTTATTATGTTAATATACTTTCCGGTTCAATATTAAATATCTCGAATTTAAACTGACTCCGATTCTATTAGCCGTAGCAATTTACAACAATCAGTAAAACAATAATGAGTATTTATAACACACTGTACAAATGTTACTCGCAAGATAACAACCGTAACAAATATCGATTTGTCGAAGAGTAAAAAATAACAGTTATATCAACTATGAAAAGGTTAGGAGGAAAAAATCACCAAATTGTCTAATCGAACAATCACACAATCCGTCAATAATAAAATTTCAATAAAACGCGACAATCAAATATCAATTAACCAATAATGTTAACTTAATAAATAAGAAAAAAATAATTATCTTAAAAACCTTTACTTATTTTTGGGTAATTTTAAAGTGGTATTTACGCTTATTATTATTTTTTATTTCTATTATTACTATTTTTATTATTATAGTTATCATTTATTATTTTTATCCTCTCTAGCGCCCCCTGCCACTTCTGTCTTGGGTAGACCCAACATTCTGTTGAATTACATATTTAAAAATTGTCATTTTGTTAAAAATAAATGTTATTTCAAAAAGAGTAACACCGACTTCATTTCTTTGAAATTTGTTAAAATATTTAAGATGGAGTACAATCGTTTTCGGATACTAACAAATCGACTTCTAAGAAACAAATGATTGACAATGGCGCCGGGACGAAGAATTACATTTTATTCAACTCGGTTAATCCAAAATCGGTTATTATAAAAAATCGATAATAATGAATATTTTTTGGGGCACATGAAAATAATATAAGTATTATATAAAAGGATGTAACAATATTTGATAAATAGTTGAATATTAAAACAAAAAAGCCAAACTTGATTAATTTAATTAATTATTAATTTATTAATTAATGAAATCGCTTATTAATACCGATAGTAATTTTGGGTGCAAAATTTTTACTGAAAAGGTGCACATTTTTAAATCAAAAAAAATATACAAATTTTAAAAATTTAAAACTGAAGTAATATCGAAACTGGTTTACATTCACAAATTTATGAAATTTATCGACAAATTAGGTTCAATGTTTTTTTCAGTGAGCTTGGACCCTCGTTCCGTAATTATAGATGAACGCTCATCATCAGAAGACTATTCTCTGTTAACAGTTTATAATATAGACCCTCGTTTGATGTGACATTCAATAATCAGAATTCTTGACTAAGCTTTCATCTAATTTTCGCTTTACAAAACCATCCAGTGCCTTCTACACCTTCACGAGAATAGTCCACCAAGATTCTGATAATACTGTTGTTCCAATATTGTATTAATACTCTTTAAAAAGAATAATCATGGGACTTAAAAAGTTCGTTCTGTCAATTTTTGTTTACTTTTGAAAACTTTACGTCTGTTAACTGCCAAAAATTCATTTGGTAAATATCCAATCAATAATGATATGTAATGATTTCATTACACCATTTAGCCATGTACTTTATCTAATCAAAATGGAAGAAGGTGGAAGAGAAAGAATTGTAATTTCAACTACGTTTTGTATCATGGCCAGAAAAAAATTGATTTTCTATATAAATGTTCGTCCTCAATGCACTCACAAACTCCATGTCATGTATGGGCACTGCTTGTTACATGTTTTGCATTTGAATACAATTTTTTCAGGTTGGAGAAAAATATTAACATGTGAGACACTTGAACCGTAACTACTAGCCAAATCCTGTCAAATAAAATACAAGCTCTATGTAAACTTTGCATGACATTCACCGACGTGTGCCGAATCAAAATGCTGTTACGCTGATTAATATACGTTTTGTTTGAACCGAGTTTAAAAATCGGACTTGTAATTCGAAATGAGAAAAGTTAAACAAACAACAAAGTTATGAATTTTAAAGAAAATAAGAAACATTTTTCAAATAACGCCCTTTCGTGAGAGATAATCTCAAATTCTTCAGGAGAGTATTTTTCTTTTCTCAAAAAGCATCCCAAAATTAGACTATGTATTATGAGGAGGATGAACGTGATGAAATTTGATCCTGTAGCTGATTCTCTTGATCCACTGAGCCTTATATACGGTTAATAATATACTCTTCAGAGTAATTTAAACAAAAAATCTATTCCTATGAACCTAGGAATCGCTCTAATGCAAAATAAACGAGTTTTACTGAACCATGCATCGCTGATGAGTGAATTTTATATATCATTCTTGGGAGGGATTAGCATAATAATATAACAGTATAAAATAACAAAAATATTTTAAAAATATATTAAAATAATTATATAATCAGAATAAAGGATATTAATTGCACAATTAATAAAATTACGATAAATATTAAAAATATCAAAAAAAAGAAAAGGATAATAACAATAATTAATAATAAAATTAATCGTATAATTAATTAATATTATTATAAAAGACTTGAATTCAAAAATTAAATTATTAAATTAAGTAGTTTATTTTTTAAATAAATTGATCTCATTTAATTATTGATTTAATTTAGTTATTGATCTCATTTAATTATTGATTTAATTTAGTTATTGATCTCATTTAATTATTGATTCAACTTAATTATTGGTTTAATTTAATTATTGATTTAATTTAATTATTGATTTAAATTAATTATTGATTTAATTTAATTATTATTTTAATTTAATTATTGATTTAAATTAATTATTGATTTAATTTAATTATTGATTAGGAAGTCATTTGTAATTCGTTTATTATTTCATTGTAAAATATGTCAAAATTTGTTTCTCTTTGTGAAAGACGTTAAAATATTCAGTTTCCCATTTTTTTCATTGCAAAAAGACTTTAATGCAAGAATAACAGTCAAAGAAATCAGTGAGATAACTCTACCAATTGTTGCCATGGAGCAATAATACGGTGGTTTTAAAAATTCTTCGAATTTGTGTGCAAAATGCAGCTTGTGTAAAACTGTTATTAGATTAACTCTGCGTGATTACAGATATCATTTTACATTATTAACATCAAGAGATTTCGTGTCCATAATTTATGTCTCACAAATGAAACTAATATTATCACACCCGAAATATCTTAGTGCCTTATATTTTAATTTTTCTTAATTTTATTATATTTTTATTTATATAATAAATATTATTTATTTATTGATTTAATAAAAATTTAATATTTATTGATTTAATAAAAATTTTATATTTAATATTTATTGATTTAATAAAAATTTTATATTTAAAATTTATTGATTTAATAAAAATTTTATATTTAATATTTATTGATTTAATAAAAATTTTATATTTTTATAAAAAAATATTTATATTATTTAATCTGAAATAAATCGGTTAATGAAAACTTCCTCCATTTTTATATTTTCAAAATAATTTAATTAAAACAAAATATTGAAATTAAGAATGAGAAACCAAGACAAAGAGTGCGAAAGAAGACTTCGCAAACGTTTTCTACCTGCTTTGCAAAGAAAGTTTTGCTGTTCGACGATACCAGTCTAATTGAAATGGGTTGCTTCCATTACATTTAGGCTTGCAAAGAGCTCATGTTACAAAATTTTGTTTAAATACATTTGTAACAAAAGTTCGAAACAATGTCTAATTATTTTATTAATTGCCCAATGTCATTGAGCGCGAAACAAAGTCTTTTGCGAGCGTCTTTAATAAAGAGGGCTGAGTGAACAAGTGAGCAGAAGCCCAATTACTTACTGACGCTCAGCCACAGCCGAGGACCATTTCGTTATTTTGTTATCAAGTCCCAGGCGATATTGCCTCTCTCACGCTTCAGTTTCTCCCCGGCGAGCTAAAAGTATCCGTTGCCATCGTTTTATTTTAAAGTTTTAGTTTGGTTATTTAATTTAATAATAATAATAAAAAGAATAATA
>JBBMKC010247782.1:0-10504 GCA_037834085.1 Bipalium vagum
TTATTTTTATTATTTTAATATTATTATTATTATTTCACTCTTGACCCTTTTGCGGTCTTTAAATTAAATTTTCTTTTAAAAAAAAGGTTACCACATTAAAAGGGTATAAGGGATATGCCCTTGGTTAACCCAACAAATAAACTAAGATAACAAATATCGCCATAATTTTTTGAAGTTTGGTCTTGATTCTTATGGAAATTAAAAACCGCAACCTTATCTTAGTCTATTAAAATAAAAGTTTTTGTGAGTTCAAGCAACAAATGGCCTATCTTCATCAACCAACATTACAATTACGTTTTCTCGTCTTCTGACAAATGTGGTCGCAATATTCAAAATCAGCCAGGACTCATTTATTATTTCCTCGAATAACCACTATATTTTTTCTAGGATAATTACTTATTTTACTTCCGAAATCAAGAAACTTTCTGCCAAAGTGTTTCCTAGATGTAATTTCCGGCTTATTCAATATAAATCATCACTGTTATAATTTATAACGAGTATTAAGAATTTAACTTTAGTCGTTATCTTTTCCCTCACTGATGACCAGCGTTAATGAAAGAAAATTAATAATTAGTTCGACAATAAAACTTTATTAACCCAAAGATAATACAATCGTGGAATGTCACACAATCACTAATTCAAAAAGATCAACAATTACTCACAACCACTCCCAACACTTATTAAAATAAATCAATAATCGAATAACAAATAATTTTATGAATAATCAAATGTCAAATAACTATAATTACGAGAATCAATAATAAAACTAATGTTAATAAAAATATGTAAATGAATAAAGATAAGATAAAGTTAATGAAAAAGACAACAAAAGAATAATATTTTGTTGGGTTTGTCAAAGGCTGACGGTGTTAGGAATAATGAGTTAAAAATTAATAATAATAATAATAATAATAATAATAATAATAATGACGTTGGTAAATAATAATTATATTATTATTAATTAAAATTTTAGAATTTAGAAAATTTACTAAAAGAAATATATCAAAATCTCGTCGTGAAGGAAATGGCCGTCTCAAAGCGAGGGATTGGTGATCGTAGATCAATCTTTACGACTATATAAAAATACGACTCTTCCCAGAAAGCCGTCCAGAAAAATAAAGACTTTTAGCCGTCGACCAAAATTCAGTTGATTGTCTTCAGAAGAAGTATACCAATCAGTTATTTATCAGATTTCACAAAGGAGAGGAATATAATTTTAATGAAAAAGTTTTATCAGAAGGTTTCAAGAGTTACAACACGGATTGTATTCGAAGAGGAAAATTTCAGACTTAGTAATTTTTTTGGTTTACTCGCCATAACAATGCAAACGGATTTTACAAGAGGGCTCTGCGAGGTTTGGAATCTTTAAGTGACTTGAAAAGGACCCAGAGGACAATCCGAGGACCCCTTGTCGCTCCTGGTGAGAGTATTTTCAATGTTGTTTTATTATCTTTATTTTTATTAATATAAAATTTCATTTTACTCGTATTATCTTGAATTTGTGTTTGTTTTTCTTTGATTTTCTTTGATTTTCAGATAATTGAACTGTTTTGATTTTGAGAAATTTGGATAATTTCGATTATTGATTTTTATACATTTGACGACTTTGATTGTGATTTTGCGATCAGTGTAAAGATTGTTTTGCAGTATTTAATAAAGTTTTATCGTGATCATTTTGAATCATTTAAATTAAGGTAATTTAATTTAATTAAAGTTTTATTGTTGGGGATTTTATTCAAATTGATTTTAATTTGTGCTACTACATCAGTAAAACGAATACAACATTATCTAGTGAGGAGTTATTGATTGGTGAGCAAGAATTACTTTTTAAAGGTATAATTTCAACCAACCTTTGGGTCGTCAGTTAGACTCATCTAAAAACAACAGAACTGCAAATCATTTCAAAAATTCAGCATTCTTCTTTGGAATGGAAACAACAATCGCATAAATTTTCTGGAACAAAAATTGTCTTCTTATCTGGTAAAAGAAATCGTAGCTTGCTCTAGAAAACTGTCCCAAATTTTGAATTCAACAAATAATAAATTCTTTTGATAAATATCAACTCTTGAAAATTTTGCAATACAAAATTGGTTGTGACAACATTCTATAGCTCGTCAGCTCTTTATATAAGACCACCAAATGTCCTTTAATCGACCAATGGCGTCTTATATTCATAAAAATTATTCCAACTTTCCCTGAGTGGCAGTATATTGTCATACTTAAAAAATTCAGCCAGTTTATTCATCGATATTTAACATCACTAATCTATTTCCCAAAATCATGGTACCCATGGATAATTTGGGAAATAAATAAATATTTAATAATTCGACACAAGTAAATGGGATACACAGTTATTGGAGACAAAAAAAGTTAAAGACTGAGAGAAGAGTTAGTTCAATAAATTTTGAAAGCAGCCAACAAATTCGTTTACCATTGAAATTCATCATAATCTTCAGATCAGTTATCAAATTAACCAATAAATTCCTGACTCATCAGTATGATAAAAATAACTGTGTTGAGGTTTCCTCGAGATTCAAGTTAGACGTACCAAACACTTCATCTGTCAAACTCTCAACTTAAGTTCGTAGTGTAAACGGTATTATATATTATATTTTTCAATGAATCTTACTGGCATCGAAAATAGTGAGAACTAGTCAATCACTAAAATTGTCATCAGTGTATCAATGAAAGGAAATTCCAAGGGGCATTGAGAAAAGGACAGTAAGGAGGGTCAAGAAGGATACTACTACTAAGTTTTTTTGACAGATCTAACTAATGACACAAGGGATGGTTGAAATCCTTTGTCCGTGTAAGGGTTCGTACATTTATTTTTCCTTTCAGTTGCTTTTCATTTTATTGTATTTGTAACGGTCTAGATCGCTTTTCTAAACAGTTATAGGGGGCTTAAATTTTGGCTCACAAACTCCCTCGAAGGAAGTGTAAATAATAATAACAAAGTGATTAATAAAAACCGTATATTTGTTATCACAAATGCTATGTTAGATCTTTAATACAATATTCAATCAATATTCACAAATACAAACAATAATTATTTAATTAATGAAATACTTTCTTGAGTTTATGATAGGCGGAGAAGTCATGATAACAAAAATTCGTATTCTGTCGCCCAGAGTGAAGTAGAATCGAATGAGCGAGAGAACAATAAAAAAGAATATAAGAAAATATTAAAAAGTTAGTAATGAGAAGAATTTCCTTCTTTCACTAAATAAACGTTAATTATTTATTTTATTTAACTCTAATGGTTAAACACTTGTAATTAATACAAATTCCTTACATTTACTATTATTACCAGTGTCTTAAAAGTTCTTTAATTCGAATAGCTATAAGCGTATTCTAAGAGTTGTTAAAGGTATTTTGAGTGTGAAAACCAAGAGTTTATATAATTCCGTTTTTCATATTTTGAAGTTTGTCATTGGGTCTTTTCTAACTTTCCAGTAATAGATTCATCTACGGGCGGTTGCAATTTTAGGTAAGTTTTATATTATAAAACTTCCTAATAATATAATTATGCGTGAATGGTTACTATTTTAAGTAAGTTCTTATATTATAGAACTTTCTATATTTAGTAACTTTACTCCAACATCATTTATTTATATAAAGTTGCAAAATTTTCTAAAATTCATTATTCATTAAAAATAATTAATTATGTGAGTTGAGTTTTTTAATTAAACGTTTCAACCCACAATTTATATATTTTATTTTATTTTATTACGAGGGTGGTTCAATTAGTCCGTGAAAAATAAAATAACGACTAATATATTTACACAGAATAAAGTTTATTTTTCAACATAATCCCAAAAAAGGTCTATATATACTCATGGAAAAAAGTAAAAAGCACCCTAAAATTCTAAATAATTGTTAATAACTTTAAAAATTTCTAAACTATTTTTTATTGTTTAAATTTTTCAAATCTATTTACTTATAAGGTAAATTAATTAAAAAATATATCAATAATATTTAAATCATTATTTCATAGCTATTTTTTAATGACAAGATCAAAAGGTACCCCTGAATTGTCTCAGTTTGAACGAGGAAGAATTATTGGTATGTTAGAGACTAATATGTCACAGTCAGAAGTTTCACGTAAGGTAAACCGCTCACGATATGCAGTGCAATGTGCAAGAAAACGCTGGTTGGAAACGAACGCTAACGAAAATTTGCCGCGATCCGGAAGACCAAAGCTCGACAAACTGATTTTATCAATGCCAAACAGACTAAGTGAATGTGTGGCCAAGAAAGGTGGCCATACTCATTACTAATTTTTATGTATGGATATGTATTGCATATTTGTATTCATAATAAATTTTTTTGATTTTATTGTTCTTTTTACTTTTTTCCGTGAGTATACTTCATCCAACGTTTCTCAAGTTTATTAATTCCTTCTTTATAATAAGATTGATCCAGTCCATCAAAATAAGCACTTACTTCAAGAAGCACTTACTTTGATTGAAATTTTCGACCTGCAAGCCATTTTTTCATGTCTAGAAAGAGGAAATAATCAGACGGAGCTAAATCGGGAGAATATGGTGGATGTGATAGCAGTTGAAAGTGTAGTTCATGCAGTTTTGCCATTGCAACTTCTGACCTGTGAGGCGGTGCGTTATCATGAATCAACAACACCTTTTTCTTCAACATATGTGGCTGTTTCACTTTAATCTCTTCATTCAAACGGATCAGTAATCCACTATAATATTCTCCATTAATTGTTTTTCCTTTTTCAAGATAATCGGCTAGAATTACACCGTGCGCATTCCAAAAATGACAGCCATGACCTTTCCAGCAGATGCAGATGCCTTCACCTTTTCGGAGCTGGTGCGCCTGATTTTATCCACTGCTTTGATTGATTTTTAGATTCAGGGGTATAGTGGTGAATCGAAGTTTCATCAACAGTGATTAAACGACGAAGAAATTCATTTGGATTGTCTTGGAATAAAGCCAAAAAAAACCTTGCTCCAAACTTCGCATACGCTCACGCTTTTGGTTAACTGTGAACAAGCGCGACACCCATCTCGCAGACAGTTTTCTCATTTCCAAATCTTTATGCAAAATTATTAATAATAATATTATTAAATAATATGTCGATCCAACTGATATGTCAACAGCCTGGGCTATCTCGCTCACTTTGATTCGTCGATCATTAAGAACAATATCGTGAATCTTTTGAATAATTTCCGATGTTTTCACTTCATTTGGACGACCAGACCGTGTGGAATCATCTTTGCTTGTACGGCCACAACGAAATTCGGTGAACCATTTATGGATCATCCTGGTTGATGGTGAGGAGTCACCATAATATTTAATGAGTCGTAAATTTGTTTCGCTGATTGTTTTAATAATGTTTCAGGAGGACTCGAAATTCGTGATTTTCCATTTTCATATTGATATGTCTTTGACAACTTTGAAATGTGATATAATTAAAGCAATTTTATATATTTATCTGAAATTTCGGATTTTGCATTTTTAATGACTCAGTTGTTTATTAAAAAGTTTAAAAACACTAGTGCTAATTTTTTTTTATTTTTCACGGACTTATTGAACCGCCTTCGTAGAAGTTTTTTTTTATTTTTAATACTTACAAAAAATATTTATTTCCTTTTTAAAGCATGGAATCCAAGCTTCTGTTGTATTTAGAAGCGTAACTGGTTTAATTTTATTATTAATGTTATCCTAGGTATCTACCAAGATGAGTTTCAAAACATCATTATATCAAGATGCTTTTTCTGTCTCGGTCAGTAATAATAATAATAAAGATAAAACTACTGATAATAATAAAGTAATCATATTAAATCACTGAAAACCAACAGTTATACTTGGAAATGACAGCCATTTTTATATCAGCTTCTTTTTTTCTCTTATCTCAATACAATACATCTTTTGCAACTTCTCTTATTACTTGACTTTTGCAAAACTTAGTCAAAACCGTCTACTTTCTCGTTCCTTCGCTTGTATTGTCTAACCAAATCAAAATTCGCTTTCTATTGCCCTACATCTACTGTTCTAATAACTCATAAATGAACCGATACAAAAGCATTCTAAACTGTTCTCCTCTGTCTATACCATGTACACGGCCACAAGCATGCTTTAATTATTAGTCAAATAAAAATTCTCTAAAAAAATAGGAATTGTTATTATTTATTTTCTAAAATTTACTAAATTTATTATATATATTATTATTCAGGTAATTTAAAATTAATTTTGTAAAACTAATCCTTTCGAAAATACAAATATTTGTATTAACTAATATTAAGATAATATAAATAAACAGTAACGTGATAGTAGTATAATCAGTTTTATTTTCCAAAACATTTTTCCATTTATATAATAATATTAAAAATAAAAATACCAAATGAAAATATTTTCATAAATCTAAAAATGACTACTGCGTCATTAGTTAAGAATAATATATTTAATATTGTTATATTAATTTTATAGTAAAATTATTCAACAAATATTCATCAATTATTATTATTGTTTCGAAGTTTTTATCAATAAATTTGAAGTGCTTAATTACAAGATTTTAAATAAATATCTTTAGAAATTAAAAAAATTATTTATAATTCAATAAAATTTATAATTTTTATGAAAAAAACTTATATTTATAAAATAATGTAAAAAATAATGTAATATAAAATACACCAACTTCTTTAAATATGGAAATATGAAGATTTTATCAGATGTATTAAGAAAAATTAAGAGAAAAGATATTAGTAGTAAATATTTTTATTAAGTAGAATCAGGAAGGTTTTCAATAATTCTTTGAATTTCACAGCAAGAATATTTTGTGTTCGAAATTCTGATTTATGATTCATAATTTTATTATTATTATTATTATTATTATTATTATTTTTATTATTATTATTATTATTATTATTATTATTAAGTCATATTCGAGTACATTTTAGTTTCAATAATATACAGAAATTTGAGAAAAATATTAAAAATAAAATTTCAAACAGTCATTAAGCAAGTGACCAATTAAGCAAATTTTGATCTGAATATCACATTTAAATCTATAATACGTAGTTAGTTGAAACTTTCTTACCCAAAAAATTTTCGATCATGTTCTTGAATATTTCATTCGCAATTATAAACTCTCTGTATTCTTTGTAAAAAAGTGTTATTTATTTGACTTTCATTAAATTATTGATATTATTGATATTGGTATTATTTAATAGTTATTAGGCACCTATAGATGCAATTGCACATTGCCCTGCTCAATTTTATATATTTATAATACAATAAGAAATTTTAATTTAATTTTGTGAGTTACATTTAATAGTCTGTAATATTTTTGACTGATCGTTGTAAATAATAACAGTTTTACCTTACATCTCCTATAATATTAAATTCATTCATCAAAAGCAACAGTTGATTATGAATATAATTTCCGACGTTTTTGGCATTGACCTGTAATTTTTCTTTTTCAATTACATCCAAAACTGCTAATGCAACAGCACAAGAAACAGGATTTCCACCATACTAAAATTTAAAAAATTAATATTATAAATAAATAATAATTATTACAGTATTAAAATATTGTGGGCCCCTACTAAAAGCTTCAGAAATTTCTCTTTTAGTTATCACAGCTGCCACAGGATATCCATTTCCCATGGGTTTTCCCATTGTTACAATATCAGGAATAACATCTAAAATTTCCGAAACATCATCATGTGAATTTTGTATGTTTTAACAAATGTAAAAATGAACTTTTAAAATAAAATTACAGATTGACATTAACACTGTAATATGCAACGTTTTAAATTAGATAGTTACAGAAGACAAAAATGAATACACATTTATGGACCGTACAATATTCATAAGAATATAGAGTAAACCAATTTTTTTGACATTATCCAGGATCTCTACAATCTTAATATGATAGAAAATCAAAAATAAACTTTAATCAAAAGCCAATGGCCATTTTTAGTTGTTTGTTATTTGATTATATAATAGTTAGCAATGTTTACAAGCTTCGTTGTGTCAATTAAAAACTAGTACAAATTCATTAGTACCAAATGTTTATGATATAAATTCAATGGCATATAAAATCCATTCTTATAACATACTGAATATTATTTTTTAGTTTGAACATTCCACAAAAAGATCTATTTAGTTTTTTCTGTAACTATCAAATTGAAAACTTTTATAACAGTGTAAACCAGAACTTCTTTTTGACCACTTCTTTTAATTATGAAGTAATTTTAAAAATATTATCAAAATGACAATTTTCATGTATGACCAAGTCAAACAAATGAATGGTGATTTTTACATAATTATAATTAATACAAATAAAGCCAGTAAAAATTTCAGTTTGGCATAAAAGTAGAACATTCACTCAAAGAACGTGTAAATATTTTGTTACACAAAACTGTTAGTATCAAAACAAATTTAGCCTTTTGAAACACATAGTTTTTAAATTAAATATTCTTTTAATCCTAACATAACTAGACATGGAAATTTTAAAAAATATTTATTTCAGTTTCATTTTTAATAAAATTATAAATTTGAGAAATTATTCGGCGAAACCAAATGAGTTCCCCATTCTTTTTTTATTAATTTCTATCATAATAATGTTTTAATGTCATCAGAAAAATTATTATGATTTTTAGACTGAATTAATTTCATTGACAATAATAAGATTGATCAGTAACTAAAGTAACATTTTAAAGTGCTAAGTAAATGAATTTTACAATATAGTCAATGTAAATCCGAAGGGTTATTAATTGTCCATTTTGCGTAAGGTTGTCATTCGATATGAAAAATAAAATTTTTCTCAGCCTATTTTATTTAAATTTTAATATTTATACAATCCGACCTCCTGAAACCAATAATGTCTGTGTTCGTTTTTCCCAGGATCCTTTCGAAAATTAATATCACATAAATCCAGAGGTTTTATCAACAATATTACACAGATTTCAATCAATATCACAAAATGTCAATAGTCTATAACTGTCGTTCTACAATTATTTGAAAACCGCACAATAAATATTAAGCAATTCTAAGTACAAAATACACTTGGATACAAAAATAAAACAATTATGAATAAACATGTCATTTTTACTAACCAGTGTGCATCGGATTTTTTGATGACTTGTCACCAAACTCGTTCGTCACTCAAGAGTGACAATTGATACCATATCCAATCATATGTTAACTTTAGTATATACATCAATGTAATCTTAATAATGAACTCCTGATTATTGTTCAAATAATAAAATCAGCCTATTTAAGTTTCCAGAGCTGTCTTGCTCTAATGGTTTTTCAAACCATATATAATTATTAATTACACTATCTCCTTACCCACCAACCTGGTCCTTTCTTACAAAAATTAAAAAGAATAACTTCAATAACCTGGGATGATTACATGCCAATTTTTTTAGTTAAAGAAAAATGAATCATAACCGATATATTTCTGTCAATTCAAAGTGATTTAGTTAGATAAAAATACCTGACTAAATTGTAAAATGTAACCTAAAAATGATTTCTTATCTCTATTATATCTAATAAAATGGAATTAAGTTGATTTGGTAACTTGATAATTTTTACTAATTATTTTTAACATTGCATACATTACGTAAATATCATAGTTTTCTCATTTTTAATTAAAATAATCATAATTTTTAAAATAATTATCAAATTACCATCATTTCCGTTTTGAAATGCCCAAAAAGTTTCGCCTACTCTACCAAATCCGCTTTGAACTTCATCAGCTATTAAAATTCCTCCATGATTATGCATAATACTATTAAAGAAGTTTAATTAAAATTAGACTTAAATAATTTTTAAACTAATAATAATAAGTTACTCGTAAACTCTTTTTAGATAGCCTTTAGGAAAAATAACTTGACCTCCACAACTTTGAAGGGATTCTAAGAAAAACATTCCAACAGTTTTTCCTCGACTTTCAATGGACTGACAAATTTTTTCAACTTCATCAGCATAAAGATTTGTTAATTCTTGTTCTGTATACTGACTATTTCTATATTTTCCCCTAAACTGATCTGGAGTTGGCACAACATGGCACCATTTAGGTTTTGTTTCTTCACAATTCTTTTTATTCAATTTATAAGGACTGATTTGAGTATTCGAAATAAGATTTCCATGATAAGCACTAAATAGAAAACAAAAAATTTTGGGGTTCGTTAAAGCACGACCCTGAAAGACCACAAAATGGTTTGAATAATAAAAAATATAATAATATGATAATATTTAAAGATTATAATTTTAAAAGTACTTTAATTAGTAATATTAAGAATTTTATAATAATAAAAGGAAAATATTAAAATCAATGTCGAGATTATGTCCAGCTGCAATTAAAACCAAGGAGATTTAATTAAGATATATGTTATTTTAGTAGATATCACACGAATGTCGATGGCCAATGACTGAGTAGTCGGCTGACCAATATATATATATACCAGGTTGAGTCAAAAGTTATTAGCGTTTTTTTAATAAATTGAAATTGTTTTACTGCTTCATTATT
>JBBMKC010247793.1:0-10504 GCA_037834085.1 Bipalium vagum
AGTAACTGATCCCAGTAAACCAATACCTCTGCTCAAATGTTGCATAATATTTAACAAGACAAACAAACATTTGGAAAAATAAGGATAAAAAACCAATAAAATCATGGTGGCTCTAATTTTATTTCCACCAGTGTAATAATAAAAAAAATAATAATATGAAAAAATAATAATAATACTTGTTGTGACAATAATTGATATCATTTTATTTATTAAATTGATTTTATACTTTTATTTTATAATGTAATTTCAAAATGTATAATACAAAAATGAGTATATATCACAGTATCATTTATTTTATTTTAGGTAGCCTTGTTTTCCTCAACGATGATGTTACTTATTCTAACAACTACACGTTTTATGGCAGTTGTATTTCCTTGGGAAAACCGCTCATTCTCAACCGAAAAAGCCAAAATTGCGTGTTTTATTATCTGGATACGTAAGACTTATCTCCTGAAACAAATACATTTAATAATTATTGAATAAAAAATTAATTTGTTAGATATCATATCTTTTTTAAAACATTTTATTTTGATATTCATTAAATAAATGCCGGCCAACTTTCAAAAACGGGTGTTTACTTACACTGTTATGGATCTCATTTGATATTTGAAGCACAAGAAAAAATCTTTTGTTTTAGAATATCAATTTATTCCAAATTTTTGTAAATTTGAAAAATAATCGATTCTAATAAAATATTTTAACTCTTTAAACATGTACTTACTCCAGTCCATAAAAAGCTCGATTTTTTATTTCATAAAATAGGTAATCATTGTTATTTGTTTATCTGTATTAAATTGATTTTAGAATTGATGGCTGTTTCAAATGATCAAAAAATATTATTTCTTATCCATTATGAGAGGATCTTAATGAAAATGGGAAAGGTGATACAGTCAAAAGTGGTTGCCATTTAAGAAAAACATTTTTTAAAAGAGGTACACTGGAGCGAAAGAGTGGACCTGGAAGGAATTCGGAAGATTGTGCTGAGAAAAGACAACAAGTTGTCGAAGTCATTCTCAAGCGGCGATCCAGTAGTATTGGTTGTCTGTCTGAAGAGGCGAATATTCCTTCAACGAGTGTTTTCAAAATTATCAAGGCAGACTGAATGAAACCTATCCCTCGAAGAATCTGTCTTCTCTTAAATGATAATCAGAAAATGAAGAGACTAAAATGGTGTTGACAAAAACGATGCAATAAATGGAATGCATATGTCGACATAAATGAAAAGTGGTTCGAATTGTATTAATTCTGTCGAGAACGATATCATGTAAGCAGTCCAAGGAAAAAGCAGCCATTACTTAGTAAAGGTAATCCACCAAGAAATATGATATTGTCAGCTATTGCTAAACCTGTAGAATAGAAAAAAATATGGAGGCCCAGCGCTCTTCCAAAAATCATAACAAATGTGATAAATACAAATTTGATTGCACAAAGACAGCCGATAATTTTTACAATTTTGATGACTAATGAAATTAGGCCTGGAATCTCTGAAAAAAATGCAGTGCTGTCATAATGTTACTATTCAAATGGATAATGTTTACCCTCATGTGTGAAAGAAAAATGTTGAAAATTTCAATGACTTCGGAGAAAATATTGTTTCATGTATTACCGTCATAAATCAGCCAACACAGTCTCCAGATTTAAATGTCAACGATATTGGCTTCTTCACGTCCCTCAATAAGCGATGTCATAGAAATAATTGTAAAAATCTTGATGAATTGTGGCTTCGGTCAACAGACATTTCGGTCAACTAGGCCTGAAACGTTGAAATCTCGTTTTGAATGTAAATCTCGGGTATTGCAAGATATTATTAGTATGAAAAGAGCAATGGTTAATGTACAACATTCGTCATTAATAACTTTGTATATGTGTTTTATTCATGTGATAATTTAAATATAATATAAATGCTGTTCGTATTAACAAATCGCGTTTTATAAGGAATGGAGTAAGTATTATACTAAAATATGCATAAATATACAAAATTTATAATACATAAACAATATTTATAAACCTATAATTTATTTTATTTGTCTATTTTACCATTTATTGCTTGAAAAGATTAAAAGATAACATATATTTCTTTGCAGTTTTAGTTCAGATTAACTTTTTTAAAAAATAAATCAATTTTCAATAACAATTCAACGATGTATAATCAAAAAACGAATGCTATCTAAGATCGTTTAAGTCTGTCATGAAATTAAGACTTTCATAGAAATTGAGATAGTTTCAGTCTCAGAACACCCTTTATTATTCTCTTTAAAGTATTTTGTTTAAATAAGCAAACTATTACAAACACTGGTCGAGATTTTGGTAGATTTTCACAAACGAGAATCATAAATAACAATTACATAACAATTGAAAATCTAATTATGGTTTTTATATATTTATATTATATTATTATAATATTTATATTATTTAAGATTTTAATTAAATTAAAAAATTAAGATTTATAAAATTAAACAAGATTTTAACAGTAATTTATTTATCACTATTTTATTTAATTTAATTTTAAAATTTAATTTTAGTAATTTTAATAATTTTAGTAATTTTAATAATTTTATTAATTTTAATAATTTTATTAATTTTAATAATTTTATTAATTTTAATTTTAATTTTAATTTTTACCGGTTTTGTAAAATATAGAAAACATCATTGTAAAATCTCGACTGAAGATTTTGAATATTTTAAAAAACATACTTTTTTTTTCATTTTATTAATTAAAAAATTAAATATTAAATTTATTAAAATTATTATCTATTATTTTAAAATAAAGAAATTTATAGATATCAATATATATGAAACCTTAATTTTTATATTATAATCTATTCATTTGGATTGCGAAATAAAAAAAATTAAATATTTTATTTCAAAGAATTATAAAATCTTAAATTAATAAAAATTGGGTTTCGTTTTATTAATTTTTGATATTTTATTCATTGTATTAAAAGTAATTTTGCAAGTGAAGAGTTTTAATTTATGATTATAAAATAAAATAAAATTTTCATACATTATACATTTAATTTTTTATTTTTATGCCTTGAAGGTAGCAATATCATCTTGTAGAATGGCTTTGAAATGAAGTGAGTTCAAAAGACAGATTTAATGTTTTAGATCAATATCATAATTTATCCATAAATCTTTCTGATTGGATGAATTCTTAATTTAATTATAATTAAATTATTATTATTAATTAATAGATTTATTCATATTTTTAAGACTTAAATCATATTTTAACATATGATTTCCGAGCAAATAAATATTTCATTTCGGGTCTTTTTAATTCTTTTCATTGTCAATCGAATTAAGAGATGAAAATGTAATTTAATTTCTTCTTTATATTAATTAATTGAGAAGTATTTTTATTTTTCATCAAGATCAATCATGTGAAATATATGGAAATGATTATGATTAAAACAATTTAAAGAAGAGAATTTTACATAATTAGCTAAAGAAGAAAATTATTACTGTAGAGCAAATTAAATATATATTTTATAATTGGTATGCAGAAATATTATATTATAGATATAGAAGAAGTAATTATTTAGAATAAATTTATGCATGAAGTAAATTGACTTCAATCCCCATAATTCGAAAAAAAATTAATAAAAAAGAGAAGAGATGGTCAATGTACGTGTATCTTTACGTGTATTTTATCACCTATTCTACTAATACTACCAGAAATTTATCCCCAATAAAAGCTTTAAAGTCATAAGAATTTCAAAAACGTTTCTGTACATCATCTTTGCATATTATTTGAAGATATTTGTACCTAAAAACCATAATTATGAAAGCTTTACTTTCTATATTTATTTAAGGAAAAGGGTTTAAATAAATTTTTTGTGGCTTTTGCCAGCCATACCTTATTTGAAAGAACCTGTCAGAAATTGTTTCAAAGATTCAAAACAGAAAATAAACAGTCCCCCTGATAATCAAGCAACTTATTGTACATGGTTTCAATTTCCTGGCAATATGACTGCGCGGTAATAGTTTTACCAAACTGTAAGATATTAAAATGGATTTAGCGAGCTGTATACAACTAGACATTTAACACTGTCTTCTTTGGATGGAAGCCATCATGTCTTCACCTCATGTATCATAAATTTTTTCAACTGCCTTTGATGTATTGAACTTAGGTTCTAACTCAATATGCATAGGTACAATATGGATATTCGAATTTGTTGATCTACCATACCATTAGAAAAGAATGGAAAATAAAACATTAATTTAAATTAATGTTGAATACTTGGATTTTTAATGTTGTTGCATAAAATATTGAATATTCGGCAAAGGTTTGACATACCATGTTACAGAAATCCTAAAAGCTATTTAGTACTGTGATATCCACCGATGTCAACAAAGCTGGGCGAAGAAGGCTAAAGCAAAATTCTATTAAAGCCAATCACCTCAGTGCAGTTGACAAAGATCCATGCAGATCCACCGTATTCTGAAGAAATAATCTCCAAATAGTTTTTATTAAATACATTTAATATAAATAAACTTGAAGTGTCCTCTAGAGAAAATCAAAAAAGTTCTAAATATCATTTAAATTTATATAACAGAAGAAATAAAATTGATCATGGAAACAGCATTAATAGTAATGTTTTCCGTTTTGAAAAATAATTATTACATTAATATTTAATATTAATTAATGCACAAATATCAGGAAACCCTAAATAAAGTCTTGTCTGACACGTAGTCACTTGTTAATGTCAGAAATGTTAAAAAATTTGACATTTTTAATTCATTATTTTCATCTTGGCGACCACGCCTTTATCTAATCTTTTTCAGATTTCATTGTATATAAACAGAGCGTGTGCAGGCTTATATACAAAAAAGTAATTTTTAAAATTAAAAAAAACCACTCACAAAAGTTTTCATTCTTCGAATCCTTCAAATCTTTATCGAAACTATCAGTACTGTTGGATTTGATGGTTCTAGCATTTCGTTATTATTTTGTGTGATTATGGAACATGGCATGAATATACATGTGCTTTAAAACCTTGGATATAAGTCTAGGAGTATAGGAAGCAAACAGTAGCCTATTGTAAGAAAAAAGAGATATTAGATTTATATTTTAAAAGATAATTTTTTTTATATAAAAATAATTTGAAATTAATTATAGATCTTATGTACAAGTCAAGGTTCATTCATAAAAGAAGTTATATTTAGTAAATCATGGACGGGGGCTTATCCGCTTAGTCATGAAAATAAGGTTGCTCGTGTCACTATGACTGGAATTCTTTTCCGCAGTACCAAAACACCGGTTCGTTTCGATTCAATCGTTACATATGATGAAAAGTGTTTCTCATATCATAAGACAACCAAAAGCTACAGTGGTTGAGCCCAGCTGAGACTTGAAAATAATCCCAAAATTAAGAGTTTATGGTAAAAACTAATTGATTTAGGTTTGCTGGAACACTAGTGAATTGATGTACTTTGAAGTTCTGGAAACGAGTCAGATAGTCAATTTTGATCTGTATTCAGGGCAACTGAGTCATTTGTAACAAGCGTCGAGTTGCCAGAATATAAATATATGGGTGACATAATTCTTCCATAAAAACGTTCCGCGGAATGTTTCAAAAATCACCCAGTGCAAAATCGCGGCATTGAGCCAGGACGTTTTGCCTCACCCGCTATATAGTTTTCATCACACTATCATTATTCAGCCTGATAAAGTACTTATAGAGAGAAAATGTTCCAAAACCGAGACGAAATCAAAATTTTGATTTCCAACTTCTTCAAGTTGCAACCAGCCGACTTCCTCAAAAAAGATATCCATTTATTACGTGTATGTTAGCGAGAGAAAATTGACACTAGTGGAGAATACTTATTGGACTAAAGTTCATTAATCATGTTTTTTTATAATAAATATTATTGTTAAAGAAAAACGAAAATTCCAATTCAACAACCGGATACATTGAAAATGCTAAACTTATATGGAAAATAAGGTAATATTCACCTTTAGAATTAACAACTGATTCAACAGCCTTTGTTAAATATAATTATTGGAACTAAAAGTGTCAACAATGATAGTGGGACCGTCATATTATTAGGACCGAAGTCTTATTATAATGTGGTAAATAAAAATTGAGTATAATTAATTTATTTTTACTTAAATATTTTTTATCCATAGGCGTTCTTCCTAAAAAAAGTAATTAATTAAATCTAGTGACTTTAATTAATTTTGAGAATTAAAGGAATATTTTTCATCCTTCAATTTATTAAAGGATTTCTCAAGCTAATTATACAAAATATTTATCTTCTGGAAAAATATTGAAAAATATATAATTTTTCCCTCTTCTTATTTATGTATAGAAAATAAGAAAAAAAATAAATACAAAACTCTTATTTAAAATTAAAATAAAATCCTCGTGACGTTTATTGGCAAGAGCGGTTAATTTAAACAAACAATTTTACAATGAAATGAATTCAATTTTAATTTAATAAAATTAATTGAATCTCATCAATATTTTCCGTTTATAATACATTAATCTAAATTAAAATATATATATTCCTTTTTATCATTGCTTGGCTTAATTCACATATTTTCGTCCATTAGTTTTCCATAAAAATATAAAATAATTAATTAATTATATTATATTACATTAATGTCATTTATGGTGTAGTAATTAGGAATTCCCATACGCGATTAAACTGTAACAAAAGGAAATTTAACATAAATGAATCGTTAAATTGTAATAATTTACGAAAGATTTTATTTATATAATATATTTTTGTGACCCTATTTATTATCCCTGAGAAATATGTTGCACATAATGATATATTTTGCCATATTGATTTTCAGATTTGAATATAATGTCGCCGTCTTCACATATAAATAAAATATGTAATAAAATTATATTCTTTTTTAAATTACAACTATTTCCGTGGTAAAATACTGATCCTTTGTAAAAATATTTAAAGTCTGATAATATTCGCTGATATATTACAAATATTGAAGAGATTATTTCCATCTAAATTTTCATCCATGATTATTTCGCATGTCTTTCACATTGGATTCCATGGACGGCTTCCGTTTCTGTCTTAAAACCTTCTTTTGTTCGACTTTTTTCTGTCATTTTTCATAATCGATTATCATCTCCAAAATAAATTAATATTTAATTGATTTATTAATTATTTATTAATTTTATACAAATTTATTTTATTTTTACAAAATATCATTGGAATTATCAAAAGGAGAATTTGGTTTCAAAAAAGTTTAATTCTTCATGACAGTGGCACTGTTATGGAATGTTCTGTGGAGGATATCATTTATGTTGAAGAGAACAATGTTAAAAACCTACTAATATGGAATTAGAAAAAATTGCTTTAATTACACATTGAATAATATTAATTACAGAAAAACCAGTAGGATCGCTCAAATACCATGAATTTATTACAAGGAGATACGGGGGTAAATCAACAAAATATTAGGTTAACTGATTAATAACAGACTTTAATAACGAGTATAATTAACTCGGGAAGATTTCTTTATTCTCAATTCGTTTTTCATTAAATGATCTAAAATAAATTATTATTTTAATGGAATTTTTTCATTATTAAATAATAATTAATTTAATTAATTAATAGAATTAATAATTAATTAATTAATGACATAAATATAAAAGAAAAAATTAAAATAAAAATAAATTTTAAAAATAGTATCTTATTAAGTGTATGCAGATTATTTTTAATTTACACTGGTTGTCATGCCATCTTATAATTCAATTTTGTTTAAATAATCGTTTTACGATTTGATTATTTTTAAAAAATTCTTTCTAATTATAAATAAAGTAATTCAATGGCAATATCAGATGATTTTATAAAGCAAATTGTAGACTGTTATTTGATAGGTAGAAAAACTACTAGATTAGAATAAGTTGAAAAACGTTTAAGAACATTTTTATTCAACTTAAATAGTCACCATCGCTATCAATACATTAAACCATTAATTCTGATGTCTATTGTGACATACTGAGAAGAGTTCATGTCATTATGAAGGAAAACAGGAGCAATTTGATAAACCGAAAACAAGTGATTTTCCACCAAGGTAATGTCAAGCGTCACAAATCAATTAAGACATTGAAGGTTAACTAGATTCTAATGAAAAATCCGTCATATAGTCCCGATATCGCTAAATCCGATTTTTTATTCCGGGTATTACAGAATTACTTGGTGGGTAAAAATTTTAAGACTTCCAAAGGTATAAAGAATGAAGTACTTTCTTTCTTTTATTCAAAAGATCGAGATTTCTTTAATACTTTAATCAATAAACTTTTAAATAGATGGGAGACAGTAATAGTAAAAGATGGGGAATATCTGGATGATTAATTGTCTAATAATGTTTTATGATTAATAAATTATATTTAACTTATTCAGTCTTAGTTTAGTTTTTAATTAAAAAACGAAAAACGTAGTTCGTTGACAGATATAAAAAGTAACATATTTGAATTAAGGATGGTTTTGTATTCTGCAAATTTCACGGAGGTACTACATTTTCCCATGGGACCAAGGTTAATTGCAGTACTGAAACCACAGAACATAACTGATGTTAAACAGTTGGCACTCAACTATATATAACAGGTTACAACTAAAAATTTGCACAAACTTTGAATGCAAATAAATTTCTACAATATAACCAAATCCAATTCTATTTAAAAACAATCATAATCTGATATGTATTTAATTAATTTAATGTATATATATCGACTTGTTTATCAAAATTAATCTCGGAAATGACGTCAAAAAAAGAAGTACTTCCAATTCAAATTGTACAATTTTATGAAAAATATATTGATATTGGCAAAAAGTTCACCATGGATCACTTTTTCTTGGAAGGTGTGCCAAAACGCACAACCTATAATATTTTACAAGGTCAACAAATAAATCGTAAACCAGGATCTGGAAGAATACCAACTATTTTGACAAGTTAACGTTTAAAACTCCTGGAGTGCATGTTCGACAATAAAATTGTGTTTCTGTGATTGATGCTTGAGTCCATAAGTTAGTGAAAATTTTTAGTTGTAACCCTTTATTTCTCATTATCTATCCTCCACACCAAAATTCATCGATCGCTTTGAAATAAAATGAAACGCGACTCATCACTCCAAACCACTCAGTGCCATTATTACAAGGTGCCTTTAATTTGTCTCTTCTTGCACCATTTAAAGTTTCGGTTTCTATTTTTTTAGTTATGAAGATTTCCGAACATCTGCTCGACCATAAAATCAGAGTTTAAGAAGATTTCGTTGTATAGTCCTGACACTAGCAAGTTGTTTAGCACCGGTATTGTATGGATGGTTACTAATTTTTGATATCTCTCTGGTAGATTTTCCATACAGGTGACATCCAACAATTTTCCTCGTTCAAATAAATCTAACTCTATACGCATATTGATTGATAATTTAAAATCTCTAAAAATAGATTATAAATTATATAGAATAAAAAGCATATTTATATTTATATTAGATCAAATTTTCGAAATATTTACTAAGTGGCCGAAAACTTTTGGTATAGTAATATATATTTTATTACAGTCTGTTGGTCATGGAGTAATGTATATCTTTTACAGGTAACCAATTTCTTGTCGACTTTGAAGTGATGATCCTTCTTACATTAGAAGAAATTTTGGTAACATTTTCAATATGCTTAGCTAAGGTTTCTCAATTATCACTATATATGATTTGAAGCCAGTCTTGCCTGGAAATTTTACCAACATTGATTTTCCTTTGATGCTTATTCCTCCACATATCATTTTGGATTCTCTTTTTTGCATCTTGAATTGGAACAAACTTCAACATGACTTTGATATAGCTCAAATAAAACTCGTCACTGAAAATCCATTGATTAAATCTTGTCTTCTGGTGATCTTTGCAAAATGTGATTCCCTTTCTTTTATGAATTGATATCATTTTTGGTACATCATCATTGAACATATCCCCATCTCATTTACATATTTTCTTATTATTCTTGGAGTTGCTGCAGGACTTCTCTTCTTCATTTCAATTACAATTTCATATGACATATGATCAACTTTCAAGGATAATTTTTATCATTAATTCAACAATTTCCAGGTCTTCCACTTCAAGCTTACCTTTCAAGGGTATTGCGCCTTCTCAAATCATCCCTTCAGATCTCTCATGATTATTCTTCTAGATTGACCAATGAGTTTCATAAAAATTTTGATGGCAGTGATCCTGAGGGAAACAAAATGTCCAGGACATTGTTTTAAAGGTTTCATTTCTTAAAATGCAAGATTTAAAATAATTATAAAATTTTATTGGAGTACATTTTCTAATCAATAACTTACTATATTATAGAGCTTTTAATTTCAAACAAAGTATGACAAATGAATTTCGAAAAAATTTCATTTATCTAATTATATCACACAATTTAAAATATTTCATCCAGTGCTATTTTTTATAGCAATAGGTTCAATAAAAAACAGTTGAGATATTTCATGCTGAAAAGCATCTAAGTTTTTTTTATATATATTATATATATTATA
>JBBMKC010247804.1:0-10503 GCA_037834085.1 Bipalium vagum
TTAAATTTTTTTGTTGAAATACCTTTTTTAAAATTTACGCTTCAATATGAAAACAAATTTTCCTTTATTAATTCATATTGCAAAAATTAAGTTTCATAAACCTCCATTAATTTCTTTACAACCTAATATTTATTTGAATGTTTTATCCTTTGCATTTCTTTAATTACATATTTTCACAAAGTGGATTGTGACCATCTGTTCTATATCTGCATACTTTTTTGCACAAGTGCGTCTTTTCTTTGTTTTACATGGTCCTGAATTTCAGTATCTTTTTGAATTTTACCTAGCGAATAATGTTTTCAAAGCTGTTCACGAACGTTAAGAATAAATTCTATGATATATAATACTTCTACACACTCTTTTATAATTTATCCATCCAACCATTTATGAAACAGAATTTCAAAACATTGTTATATATTTATAATACAATATTTTGAACTTATATCATTTATTAATTTTGTAGATCAATAAATATCAGCAACGGAAATGGATAAACAGATTGAAATTAGGAAAAAATTGTCCAAATATAGGCTGACTGCTGAAAGGCTGAACGATGTAAAACAAAAACAACTTTTACAAATACTTGTATTTTTCATTTTTTATTATTTTATTTACAAATATAAGTTATAGCGTTATTTCAGTCAAATGGCAACCATTTTGCTGCTCACAAATACAGTCTCTTTTCAGTGTCCTTTCCATGATAATGACCTACAACTAATGAAGGTGAGGGTGAATACTTAATTTCAACAATTAGTCAATACTGCTATTCGTCCAAAATGTCTGGTTTTGAACAATCAAAAAGAAATAGTCTTTCATTGAGATAATTCCTGATTTTTACACAAGTTTAAGTGGTAGGACGATTAATTCTGATATACTGTAGATGTCGAAACCTATCTTACGAACTTTTTCCAAGGAACACCAAAAAATTCTATCAACATGGGTTCTGTATTGTATATTTGTAGAGAACAATTGTGATTATGTAATTATTTAACATCATTTTATTTAATTTGTCTTTTTATTTAAATCGGGTTAGAACTTTAATAAAAATTGTCTTTCTTACTCTTTTTAAGTAAATTCTAATTTTTCAATTCCAATTAAAAATGATTGTTTTACATCTTCAACGAAATCATTTTTCAGTTTCTTTTCTTGTCATTCACTCAAAAATAATATACTATTTTCATAAAGGATTATGTTCGTTATATCAACTAAAAGTAAAAATGACAAAATTCATCTCAAGTAATCAATCAATATGTTCAGGCAGTTTAAAAAAAATTGCCTGTAATAAATAAAATAGTTGTTCTTAAATATATATTTTAAAAATCCATAAAATCATATTTAAAAAGAATTTGTTCGAAAAGAAATCAAGGTTATATAATAACGATACCTAATTTTAAATATCCATTTAGAAAAGACTTACTTTTTCCATCACTGTAAAATATTCAATATTTATTTTTCTTAAAATAATAATGAAATTCAGAGAAATTGAGAAAAATTGAGTTTAATTCTGAAAACAATTATGTGATACAATGGGCATAACTTAATTAAATTATTAATAATATTAATGATAATAATAAATAATATTTTTTAGTGCATAAGTAAATTCATTTTTATATTATTTAAATTATTAATAATATATCTTTCACAAAATAAAGCATTTGAAAAAGTCTGGATTAAAAGATGTTTGATGTTTGGATACAAGATAACTTAACGAAAAGTCGAATTGGTAGACTTTCACTATGTTATTCACTCCTTAAAAGATCACTTCTCATGAGTGACGGTTACCTATATAATTTCTAAAATTATTACTACTATTTTTCAGGATAAATTGATAAAATCTGTGGTGGTAGATCTCAAAATAACTAAATCAACAGTACTAAAATGGTTTCAGAAATTTAGATAGGCTTGTGGAATTTATATGAATTTTGTCACAAAAATTAAGTTGGAAAATGGGGTATTCGTTCAAATTGATGAAATAGTAATTAAGTATATAAAATATGTTTGCAAAGTTGTGTTAAAAAGATGGCTATTTTTTAAGATGAATTATTCTTTTTAGAATGTCGAATTCAAAAAATGTTAAAACTTTTTAGAACATTTAAAAAAATTAAAATTTTATTTATTAATTATAAAATGTCTTAAAACTTTTACGATATACTATTACCCTTCTTCAATACGACATCTACCAAACCTGGTGGTATTCCTAGTTTTGTAAAACTTTTGGATTAATAGCTTTTAGTCTGTCTGTCAATGGCTTTAATGAGATCTGTGTGACTATTATACAGAGTGTCTCAAAAATATATATACACGTTAAATATAAATCGTTAAGTAATTAGAAGTCCTTATTACTTGTTTTATAGTTTGTTTAAATACTCCAATAGCTTGTAAGAAATTACCGCTTAATTTCAGCTTTAAAATATTCCTCACGGTATGGATAGAAGCGTTATCTTGCTGCCAAAAAAGGTATTTTGATTGAGTTGTTGACGACACTAAGGGATAAATAAAGATTTTAGATATACTTCTATGAATTGTATCGACCAACTATTATTTTATGATCATTTTTCACTTTAGCACCAATTATTATAACAGACTCATCACCCATCTGACGCTTAATTCGACGAGGAATTATAAATCCACTGAAGTTTTGTCTTTTGTTATTTCTTTTATTGCATATTTGGTTGATTTTTTCAGAATAATCTTTATAAATATATATACAGGATCGGAAATAAATTAGTGACATTTTAAAATAGTAATATACAAGCTATTCGCTTTGCTAACGCGTCTTAGAGCTCAGATGTCAAACATTCCTTTCTAATTTTATTGACAAACGATCTGAGCACAATAAGAAATTTGGAAATTTCTAAATCACTGTGACCGGCAGCTAATGCAACAATAACTGCATGCCTTTTCATTTCTTGTGTTAATTCAAAAGTTATCTTTTCCATTTCTAAATTAAAAAATAATTATTTAATGTTATATCAATAAATATTGCAAATCAATTTTAACACCACTAAAAAAATTATCATGATATATTTTAACAATTTTTGTCCTCAAATAGCAGACGCACCCTGTAAATATTTAAACTATTTTAACTAAACAGAAATACACTCAATTCTCTTTTTATACGATTTTTTTTAATGAAACTATATTCTTTTATGCTATTTTCACTCAGTAGTTTAATAACTGCTTCGTACCTGAAGTCAAAATTTATATGAAAGAGAAAGGTCGTGAATTTAAGATCTTATTAATTCTTGATAATGAACCAGGTCATGAAAAGGTAGAACATCCTAACATACAAATAATTTTTATCTTTCCAAATACAACTAGCTTAATTCAACCATTAGATGAGGGGATTATTTCGGCATTCAAAAAATTATTAATTAAGGTCAATCTTTCATTACATTTTCGATAAGCTAGAAACTGAATCAATCACAGTTACAGATGCTTGGAAGGATTTAATATTTTAAACTGCATAAAACCATGTTGCATTAGCAATTACTGAAATTTAATCATACACATTAAACGTATGTTGGAAAGAAGTTCGGCCTGAATGCGTATTTAATAAAGATGTACAAAATCAAATAACAATCATATCATCAAAAATTATTTGACTAGCCAAATCAATTACCCTTTTTCGTATTTATAAACAGTTGAGACCCTAAAAATACCATTTTATAAAAAATAATTTTTTCAAATTTCAATGGGGAACCATTAGATAAAAATTTCCAGGACGGTGGTCTATATCTATCATTTTGTATATAAATATATGTTTTTATGTGAGACTTTTTCTGGTCCGTATCTACCGCATAAAAAGAGAATTGAGTGTATATATCAAAATTTTTATTTTTATAGGAGGTGAACAGACTTTTCACGCGCACTGTAATTAACTTTTTTAGTCAAATAAAATTCTTATAATCTTTTTCAAATGGATATTATGATAGCCTGGAAATGTAAGTATGATATTTAATTAAAGCTGCATTCTTATTAATAAATGTTGAAATAAGCTAAATAATTATTTCATTTAAAAAGTTTTTATAACTTATTCAAATTTTCTATACATTTATTATATAAGTTAATATTACATATTTTATTTTAACTTTTTTGTAAATGCAATTTAATATGTTTAGTTTAATAAGGTATAATACATTTTTAAAAAATATTTAAAAATAGTATCGATGTGATGCAGCCAATTGTGGAATTGTTCCAGAGAAGTAAAAATTAATCAAAAATTAGAAGGGCTCTCAATGTTGGTCGGACAATTGTCAGAAAGGTCTGGGTGAAGTTCCAAAACACTGGGTTAATATCAGGAAAAAAGAGATCTGATTGACCAAAAAATTATCAGGCAGGGAAATACAGTGGTAAACATTCGTTTAGACGCAGTTAAAATAATTCAAATTTCTTTAAGATATAAAGTATATTATAATTAAATTTTAATTCATCACAAAGATCTTAAATTAAAAGATGCATATCAAATGTTTTTGTTATAAGTTTCGTAAAATAATATCGTAATCATTTGATAAAATGAAACTAAGTAACAAATTATCATTATAATTTAAATTTTGAACTATGTAAATTTCTATTATTTGAAAAATAATTCACTTTACTTCAAATATTTTCAGTATATTATCAATGCCAAAAGGTACTTATCTCAGTTTAGAAGAACAGATAAAAATACAAATTTACAAGGAGGATAATCTTTCAAATAGGATTAGAGCTTCGAAAATTGGTAGATCCGAAAAAGCTATAAGAACTCTTAAGATGAAAGGTGATAAATATGGGATCAAAAAGAAAATAGGAAATACAAAGCTATCGACGCGGAACAAGAATCAATTAAAAACAGAAGCAACCAAAAACCCATTTGACTAGTAAACAAATTATACGAAAACTAGATCTGCCAGTTAGTCCACAAAATGTCTCTCGTGTGTTAAGGTCTGAACCAAATATTAAATGGAAGAAAATGAAGTCTAAACCAAGACTTAATCCAATCCATATTCAAAAGCGATTACATTCATATTCAAAGCGATTACATCCTTATTCAAAAGCGATCTGAATGGCAATCTGTCATCTTTTCGGATGAGAAAAAGTTCAATCTTGATGGCCCTGACTGCCAAGTTGCAGCCCAGATTTAAACCACATGGAAAATCTTTGGGACATATTAGCTTCCAAAGTTTATGCTCATGGAAGACAATTTCAGAATATTTTCGATCTCCAAAGACATAAAGGAGTGATGGAGTGAAATTGAAATTCAACGTTGAAAAATTTAGCTATGTCAATACCGAAAAGAATTTTTAATTTGATTAAGCACAAGGAAAAAAATATACTTCGACTTTTCTGTGAATATTTTACATTTTTAAATCTATATAAAGCCATATTGAGTAATTTATTACAAAAAGAGTTTTCTGTATTAATTTATTAATGGTAAGTTAATATAAATCAAATTTATATTTATTAATTAAAGAGGACATTAAATATATGCAATTATTCATGTGCGTCTAAACAAATGTTTATCACTGTACATTTGCTAACTTGCACTTCTAAGAAGAACCCATTTCTCACTGCTGCCGAAATGTTAATCGAATGTAGATATTCGTATCTAAACAGATCCCGACTTTCAGGAAGAATTGCTGAGCGCAAAACCCTCATTTGTAACCGCAATATGAAGAGTAAACAATTGAAATACATACTGGTGACCAACAAAAATTAGTACACTTTTATTATCAAATTTGAAGAATTTCAAAAAAATATTTTTGAGGATTCATGTAGATATTACGTTGTGGTATTTGATTTAGATTATATACATCACTTTTATTCACTTATTGCTGTAAATAATGGTACAATTATAAGAATTTCAAAAAGGCTTAAGTGGATTATTGGAGGCTGGTATGAGCATCAAGATTGTCACACAAGATGTAACAATTAGGACAATCCAAAAGTGGTGGGACTAATTTTGAAAAGGCAATGTCGACAGAAAGACGTGATCTGGCCGTCCTTCCAGAGGAACAGAAACACAAAAAGCAAATTTTGTTTTTAGTGTCAAAAGAAATCCTTTCAAGCCGGTGACCAGCTTTCAGAGAGAATACAACATGTATGGAATTCTATTCTAACAGTCAATTTAATGAGTAATCTCAAGCATGCCTGAGAAGCTTAGTGAATGTATTAAGAAAGATGGTGGTCAGACATCATATTATTATATTATATATATATAGTGAGTGCATCAGGAATTCGTATAAATAAAGAGAAGATTCAGTAGAATATGAAAGTGGAATCGCCGAAATGTGTCTCGAAGCTGGGGAAATTTTTAGGCCTAATGAACTATTATCGGTGATAAACAGCTATGTTGGTCAAATGAATACCAGAAAAGCTTTGAAGAGATTTGTAGATTATGTAATTCCCTAATACTCGATTACCTTAGACATGATAGAACTTTTATGCTAGATACAGATGTCATCAGCGCTGTGCTAAGTAAATAGCTGGAAGGTGGCTCGAAAGTAGTAATCGCTTACAACTCAAGGTTATGTCACCACATAAAGTGGGTTTCTACATGACCCGGAAAAATCTGCTGGCGGTGTATGAATTCGTTTCTCATTTTAAACTATACTTATATGGTAAGCGATTCTTAGTGGAGATAGTAATAAGAACGATTCGAGACATGATAACTATTATATATTAATTACAAATAAAATTTAAAAGGATTTTTTTGAATTGACAAATTCAAGTGAAAAGGCAGTTTTCAAATTTTTGTTTAATAAATGATTCAAGCTGACTCTAATTGTGTTTACATGGCGATCACACAACCTGACCCGATAGCTGAACGATTGTTGCCGAAGATGCTATGCAGAGGAGATGGTGTGGAAAATTTTATTGCGCAACCCCACATATATTTCGAAGCCCGGAATATTCCATCCAAAAGAAGAGAATCATTGATTTATTGTATGCTGGATGAAGATATTGTCGACGAATATGCAAAGACATCCGGAAAAATTGTAGGACATGAAGATCGTCTACGACTGACATTTATTCGGCCAACAGTAATGGTTATAGATTGGGAAAAACTTCTGGCTTACCTAAGAGAAAGTGAACAAAATTCAGATATTTTTTAAGAACATTGACAAACTGGTTAAGAAAGCACTGTCCCACGACCTGCTAGAAGAACAGCTCAAAATACAGATGATGATCAAGGCAATCAACAACAAAT
Organism: Bipalium vagum; assembly: GCA_037834085.1. Classification (NCBI taxonomy): domain Eukaryota; kingdom Metazoa; phylum Platyhelminthes; order Tricladida; family Geoplanidae; genus Bipalium; species Bipalium vagum. The sequence continues at coordinate 7,190 of JBBMKC010247804.1, forward strand.
GAATCAGCAATGAAATAAAATTACGCAAGAGGAATTAATCGAAGTGATGGACGAAATAGAAAATTCCAACCATGTACCATTGAAGCAGTGAAAACTTATAGAGATGCGGTGAGAAGTACAAATATCCAGAATGTAAGCCGTTCTCAATTTAAATATTATGAGCAGCGAACAGCGCGCTGCATTAACTGTAACGGTATCGATAACATGGCTAGGAAATTTCCGTCAAGGAGAAGAATAGAATGTTGGTCATGTAATAAAGTATGACACGTCAGCAGAGAATGCCCAGAACGAAAACCCCTAACATGATTTGGATGTGGAAAAGTGGGGAAAATAAGGAGGACATGTACAAATTTTCAGAATACAACTTGGAATCGAAACGGACAACGACATTCAGTAGAGGAAACAACAATGATAAGGTACGGCAATGATGGACGAACCAAAATGATCCACAGAAACGGTATTAATATAATGTTCGACGAAAATGATTTCAGATCAGAGGACAACACGTCGGAGGATCACGAGAATGTAGAGCAGAGATACCCAAACGAGAAGGCGAGTTGATGAAAGCCTTATATCAGAAGATTCCTTAGAAACCAAGGCGAACGGTATGGATGGAAAAACAGTTGAGAAGATATACAGTTTGTGAAGAGGGATAGAATACACAGGTTGCCGAAATTTTTACGATCGAATGCAAGGCCAACCGATCACAATCGTGAAAACTCAAGAAATAAAATTCGATTGCTTGTTAGACACAGAGGCAGGGGTAAGTGTCATGAGTAATAGATATTTTCAGAAACTACGGAAAATAAGTATGGATGGAGGTAGTGATCAAATAAGCTGTGCAAATGATACAAAACTGAAGACCTTAGGAAAGATTGTTAGTGAAAATTAATCGAAAAAATTCGAACCCGGCATATGCAACTATTATTGGAAGTTTATAAAAGACTATCCACAAAATGCTGTGTAGCTCGAATAACAAGCGACTAGAATGGACAGATAACACAGAAAGACCATTGGAAGATTTTTTAAAAAGCGTGAACCATTACACCCGTCCTTTGCTTCCAAAATGACAAAGAGAATTTATTCTGGATACGGATGCTAGCTTTGACTATTACAGAAAGATGAGAAAGACCGAGAACGAGTAATTGCGTACGGATCGCATGCAATGTCTAGTCACGAGAAAGGATATTGTGTTAACCGGAAAGAACTACTAGCAATCTATTGTTTTTACAAGCATTTCAATCATTACTTGTACGGGAAAAGGTTTATACTACGCACTGATCACAAGGCTATCATGTTCATGATGAAGACAAAAAGACCAATAACGTCTCAGTTCCAGACATGGAAAAATGATTTGAGCTCTTAGACATCAGGTTAGATACAGAAATGGCTCAATGCATAATAATTCCGATGGGTTATCTCGACCTACATGTGATATTTGCACACAATGATACAGTATGAAGATCCAAAAGGAGATAAGAACCAGACAATTACATTAGATTGTATTAAGAAAAAAACTAAGCTACCAAGTGACAAAGATCTACAGAAAGCTATCGTACTTTTTTTTGACATATTTGAAGTTAAGAATTTGGAAGAAAAGATAAGAAAGATATTGAAAACGTTTGATTATTCCTAACTTTTTAAAACATCAACAACAAAGATAAAGGAAAAGACACAAGCTAGAAGCTAAAGAAATGCTCGAGAACATATATGTAGATATTTGTGGTCCGTTAAGAGAGGCCTAAGAACGAAAAAAGTATATTCTGCGAATCATAGATCATTATAGTAAGTATATTTCTTTGACTGCATTATCTTCACAGGGCGAACAAATTGTGACTAACGCTATATTAAACCAGTGGATTCTGAGATGGGGTAGCCCAAGAACCATCTATGTGAACCATTTGTCTCGGAAGGAATGTGGGAATTTGCAAAACGCTTATGTGCAGAAAATAAATATTCTAGCCCCTTTCATCATAATACAAATGGACAGATCGAAAGACAATTTAGAACCGTCAAAGAACTTAAACTGGTTGACATAATTATTTATACCACGATTAAAAATGTTAATTAACTGTTTACTTTTATAAAATTGAATATGAAACCTGAAATATGATAACTTTCTGTATTTATTTGTTAAGGATATTCAAATAAGTTAATTATAATTCTTTTGTTTATTTAATTTGCAATATTTATAATTTATGCTAACAATTTAAAGGACATGATTATTTATACCGCAAGTAGTTTTGATAATTAAATTCAAAAATTAAAACTTTAAATAGTTGTATTCTGAAGAAATTAAGAAAAAATGGCAAGAAATTGGAAAGATTTTAGGATTAACGAAGTCTGCCATTCAAAATTTAATTAATTATCAAAAAGTTTGGCACAAAAAGAAACAAGGTCCCAAATTCAAAATAAATAAAAGAAATTCAACAATCTTCTGCGGCATATATCAAAAGAAAACGAAAATGGTATTAAGGTGAATGCCAACACCATTCTTAGAAATAATAATTTAACAGTCTCCGCAAGAACCGTTTCCAGATGGTTGCAGCAACATGATTTCCATTACCAAAAGGAAGCACAACGTATCATATTATCCACTAAACATAAAGCTGACAGAATTTTAAAAGTATTTTCATGGATATCCACAAATATTGTATGGGAAGATACTGCTTTTGTTGACGAAAAGTGGTTCTCCTTATATCGGTCATAATAATTGGTAACATATTATTTTAATACATGAAAATGAAAATTAGGTTTGCATACAGTGCTCTGAAAAAAGTTGTATGTCGTCAGCGAAGACAAAAAGGAGGTGGTGGATTGATGTACTTTTGCATCACTTTTCATAATGGCCTAATTTTACTTCGTGAGTTAGTAGGTATTCAGAAAGGTGAGGAATACAAAGCAACATCCAATACCTTAATTGTGCCATCAATTCGTTTGAATATGGAGAATCCAGCAAACTTGGTGCAAGATAATTACCGGATACACACATGCAGAATCGCCGAAGAATGTTATCAGACCAACGATATCAATATCGTCGACTGACCTTCGAGGTCACCGGACATTAACATAGTGGAAAACGTCTGGAAGATGATCAGTGACTTTGTTTATGCTGAGAAGCAGCCGAAAAACCTACTTGAACTGCGACAGAAAATCAATCAGGATGCAGATATGATAAATAAAACAAAACATTTAATTATTAATCTGTATAAAACTTTTAGAAATAGGTTGGTCAAGGTGTTGATTAAAAAAGGAAATATAATTAATTAAGCTCGTCTTTCTTTTCTTCTCATAAGATACTGTAGTGGTATAAA
>JBBMKC010247814.1:0-10502 GCA_037834085.1 Bipalium vagum
GTATTAGTATTAGTATTAGTATTAGTATTAGTATTAGTATTAGTATTAGTATTAGTATTAGTATTAGTATTAGTATTAGTATTGGTATTAGTATTATAAAAGGATGATAAACATTGCCCAAAGATTGATTATTCTTCTTTTAAATCAATTTACAAATATATTTTTTATGAACTTAAATAACCTACCAGATAATCATTAATTATTTTATTTATCTTCACATTAACAATTAAAGGCTATTATCCATGGATACCGATAATACTCATCATCCAAGGCTTACTTTTCTATGTTCCCAAAGCAATTTGGAAAGAGTTTTGTGTCAGTAAAGCTGGCACCGATCTGGAATTGATTATCAACAATTCCATCAAAGCTTCGGAAATGTCAATCACTGCTCGCAGTGAATCTATCAGAGATATTGCTGGCATTATTGAAGCCTTGTTCCACTTGCACCGAGACAATAGACAGGGCATAATATCTGATCTGAAACGAAAGGTGTCGCAAAAAGTGCCGTTCTTTATTTGGGGCAAGCGATCGGGCAACAGCGTGTTCGGTGTATATATGTCCATCAAAATGATGTATATTGCAAATGCAGTTGGTCAGTGTTTCCTGATGATGAAGGTGCTCCACTTGCAATCGGTTTTCGATATTGTCAATTACCTGGTGTTCGGACATCAATGGGAAGGATCGATTTATTTTCCCCGAGTCACGTATTGCAACGTACAAGGTGTTCGGGCTGTTGGGGCAAACAGAAATCGATATATCGCCCAGTGTGTTTTACCCATCAACATTTTCAACGAAAAGATCTACATCTTCCTTTTCATTTGGGCTAGTTTTCTCATTGCTCTCAATATTCTCTACTGTTTGAAATGGATTTATGCGATGGTGTTCCGCGGTGTTAAACGGTCGTTCGTTAAAGTTTATCTAAAGGGCAGAAATGTGTTCATGAAAATAGAGGAACCCTTAGTCGATAAATTTCTCTTGGAATTTCTGCGACTCGATGGAATGTTCCTGTTAAAAATGATGAAAATAAATGCCGGGGAATTGATCACTGCCAATATGATGGAACAGCTGTGGACGATATATAAGAGCAAGTACAGAAATATCGATTTGTCCAATTCTGAAGGCAGTGGCAATTTCAAAAACTTAACTCTTAAACTGGAACCCGGCGAACAGAAAGCCATGAAATCGTCGATCAAAGATTCTGAACCATCGGCGCCAAAAAAGGAGATATTTTTGTAAATTTGTTTCGGTGTTGCCCTTATTATTGTTGCTGTTTATTAGTATTAGTATTATTTTTATATTGTTATTATTTCGTAAGCCTTTTTGATTTTTGCATTTAGACGAGCTCAATTTTGAATTGTTTTTTAATAATAAATGTGCCAAGCTTTTCTTATTGATTGTCATTTATTTGGTTTAAATGGATATGGAGTTTTAATAATTTTCAAAATCAAAATCATCATGAATCCAGTTATAAATCTGTAAAGTTAAACCAAATATATATTTCGGAAAGTCTTTTCTTTGTTTCTCTTAACAATCAAAGTGTATCTTAATTTAAAACATTCAAATATGCCTGAAATTGTAATAGCGAAGTTAATAAAGCCGAAAAATGTAAAACAAGGGTAATGGAGGTTTTTAATGAGTTTTAAAAATTTTCCAAAAATAGAAAATGTTCTAGAAAACGTACCTTTTCTAATGCAGTTCATTTTTTTTCTTATGCACGAATTACTGAACATAAATGGACTCTTGTCATTTTTCTAAGGATGGGTATAATCCTTTACCTGGCACATACGAAAATCAGTTTTTTCTATTTCTCAGATCCAAACATGTCCTGCAATTTTCTTAAGTTTATTTTCCTAATCGAAATTTTTATTTAAGATTATTATAGTTGGTTCTCATGCTTCTAATTATTAAATCAAGAATTATTTGATTTATATAAATTCTTTTAAACATTTTTCTGTTTGTAAATAAAATTGAATTATTAATATTTCATTTTCATTTGTTTATAAAGAAATTTTGAATGATTGAATAAATTTACATTTAATAAAAATTTGATAACCAAATTTATTGTTAATATAAAAATTATTGAAAATTAAAAATATTTTTATTATCTTGGATATTTTTAAATAATTCCATTTTAATGAATTTAAAATTTTTTGATTTATCTTTAAATTTTTAATTTATATATATAGATTCATTTTCATGCATTTCCTTAAAAATATTAATTTTATTTAAAGTTTCCTTATGATTTTTAGATTTAAATGAGAAATGAATGTTTTGTTTTTTTATTACATTCAATACAAAATAGGCCCTCTCTGGTTTCAGTTATTTTTATATAATAAAATATTTATAACGTAAAGAAGTAAAACTAAATTGGGTTTATTTGATCAAAAAAAGTTGAAAACATTTTTTTAAATAAGTAAAACATATTGTTAGTATAAAAATCAAATTTTTTCTTAAAATAATGGTAATAATAGAACCATACTTTTATGAATTTTGTAAAAAATATATTTGAAAATCTAATGAAAATCACAAAAGGTCTGAAATATCTGCAATTGTCTCTATTTTTCAACAACCACTGTAACGGGCTATGATTTGTAAATAAATAATTTTCCGGCCAATATATAGCAAATAATATTGCTAAAGCTTCTTTTTCTATAGTTGCATAGTTAATATCGTGCTTCAATCCTTATAACTTCTGACAAAAATGATGTTTTTCATTTATATTTTAAAGCTTGAATATCGGTTTATTTTTTGAATTTCCCTACTACTATAGTTTCATTATAATTTTTGATTTTATCAAATCATTAATGAAAAAGATATTTTTAACTTTGAAGAGGAAATAACAAGAATAATTAGTAAATATTTTAATTATACTAAAGATAAACTTAAATATCAAATATTACTACAATGTAAGTATATTAGTCTTCTTATTATAAATCATGAAACTAAGAAAGAAGAAGAATTATCATATAAATTTTATTCACCTCCACAAATAATAACTAATAAAAAGGAAATAAATACATCAATTCTACATAATCTTCAATATTTAAACACAATTATTGAAGAAAGACAGGTTCAGGATGGAAGTTTGTAAATATAAATTTTATTCAAATAGATTTAATTAAATATCAATCATCACTAGGTTCATCTTATGTTAAATTACCCTTTCAATCTAAGAAAATTATAAAGATTAAAAACTTGGATAATAGATGTTTTATATATTTTAAGAAAATTTTATCAATTTATGTAGAACATTTTATTGCAAAACAAATTTGGAAGATAGAAAGTGTAACTTATTACTATATAAAAATCATTATGTTTTGTGTAGAAATATGAATATATTTTCTAATAATCATCTTTGTTTAAAATGTTTAAATTCATATAGATCATTAAATCTTTTAAATGAAAATATAAAGTTGTGTAAGGAACACAAAGAATCAAAAGCTACATTTCATGATAAAGAATATTGTATAGAAATTTAAATTTTTAAAATAAAATACAATTTGTATTATATGGTTTTAATTTAATACTTTTAATTTAATAAAATCTGTTATCGATCCATCAAAGATGGAGTTGAGAAGCAATGAAATACATCAAAAACCATTAACATTAGGTATTTATTTAAAAAGTAATTATGAACATTTAATTAAATCACAACATTATCAATTTTATTGACAAGATATAATTAATAACTTTTTAAAATTTCTGGAAAATATTAATATTAAATTAACTGGTATAATAAAAAAGTACAAACATTCCAATTTTTATGACAGAACAAGATGAAAGAAACTGGAATAAATCAAAAAGATGTTATGATTGTAATAAAATAATTGAATTAAAATCAGAAAAGTTTAAAGACCATGATTATTTAAGTGGAAAATATAGAGGAGCAGCTCATAATACCTGTAATATAAATGATAAATCTTTAAGAATTTTTTTTATTCCATTTTATTTTCATAATGGTTCCAAAAATGATTATCACCTATTCTTTGTAGATCTATTAACAAAATATTCTAATGAAAATATTAAAAAACTTCCTCATTCAGGTGAAGAATATATAAGTTTTAGTTTTAGTAACATTAGATTTTTAGATTCAATGAGAATGATGTCTTTTACTTCTATAGAATCAATGAGAGAAATATTAATAAAATCAAACAAGTATGAAATTTTAAAATCATTTAAACTGAAACCTAAAAAAGGAATTTGTCCTTATAATTATATTAAAGGTGATGATTTTAATGAAGTTGATGAATTAATATCTACTAAGCTGAATTTAAATATAAATGATAAATGTAAAATAATAATAATATAAATTGTGGGTTGACGTTAATTAAAACAAAATTAATAAAAATAATTAAAATGAATAATAATGAATCAGAAAATAAAACTTACTAAAAATACATTAATAAGAGAAAATATTAATATGTGAGAGGTTATATTCAGTAAGTTCTATTATTGCTAAAAATCCCACATTACTCTATTAATGGAAAGTTTTTTTTCTAACCAATCAAGTGATCAGGAATGTGAAAATCAGGAGTATATAAGCTCTTGGTTTTCTCATTCGAATCGCAATTAACATCTTATCGACAAGTTATAAGCTGGTAATAATAAAAGGTAATAAATACGCTTCGGGTATTTAAAACGTACATCGATCTCTTTTGAGAAAAATCTAAATAACTAAATAATTATCAACGTATTCAGAGCAAATACTCTGCAATACGTTCTTTTTTTTATATTCTCCTATTTCTGTATTTTGTTATCTTGGAAAATCGATTCTGATTCGCTCTAGGCGTCAGAATACGTATTTTTAACATTAGAGCTTCTTTGGTTATCGTAAAACCATGAAGACTTAAATTAATTAATATTATTATTATGATGAGAGTTATATTTGTTTTACAAAATATATTTTGTAATAAAAATCGTGTTATCTCAGTTGATTTAATTAGACTTAGTTCGTATCTTAGAACACTCATTTGTTATACTACCTTTGAAGGAGTTGGTGAGCCGATATCTAACCTATATTAATAGTATTAGAATTTTTATATTTTCGAGATTAGATCTTACAATATTTTCTGTATTTGTTGAAATTGAAACATTTTCTAAAAATGCATAGTTTCTTTTTCTATTTGTTTCTTTAACAAAATTTTTAATATATCTGGCATTTCTTGATTTGAATGAGTATTTTTTGCGCTTGTAAGGGTGTGAAAAATACGAACGAAAAAGTGGAGGGCGGGGAGTACAACGAGGGTACACTTTGTGTAAGTCATAATTGAGAATGCAGAAGAATAAAATTGGCATGAAAACGTTGATATGAAATGAAAAACGTCCAATTATAAGCACCTATGAAAAAAAAATTATTATTAAAAATGACAAAAAGTCTATCAATATGTTTTTTTTATGGCATCAAGCTTTATGAGTCTTTACAAGCATGGATAAACAACACCGATGAAACGACATTCAAGAATTCAATATTTAATAAGATTCGTCAGTGAATGAACTCATAGTTGGTTGGTATACAATTTTAAGTGCAGGAATGCACTCGTCTGCCAAATGCATGTGATCTGAAAGATGTGTCAGTAATTAGCCATTTATTAGCAGTATCGAAAATGCATTTGTATTTTGTAGCTTTTCCTTTCTCGTTGCCTTTTTGTTGATACAATTCTCAGTCTACATTTAAGCTAATCATGCAGCTAGCGTGTGCGATAAAAACAAAATTATGTATTTCAATTATTAGAAGACAATGTTTTACTGTATACGGCTTTTTTATGACTTCTACAGCTTTGTACTTATATATAAAATCCAATTTTCCATATTTTTCTGAATTTCAACACTCCCGAAGACCAAAATGGTGTTATTGTAGTATGTGTGTCTATTTATCAGGATGACCAAGCTCCATGGGGTTCGACTGGCTACGAATGGTCGGAGAACTCGTGGTTAGTTAAGGTATAATTTTCAATTAGTAAATCGTATTGTTTTACTTATTTATTTTTTACGTTATTTTTTTAATATCTTAATTTTATTCATTATTTTGATTTTATCCTGTTGATTCATTTAAAATTATTACTACTGTTTTATTATTTTATCATTAGCTTATTTATGACGTGGTAACGTTAATTGATTAAAGATGTGAACATCTTATCCTAATGTACTATTGTGGTGAAGTTGTCGTGTTTCAGAGAGGTGTTGACTATTTATTTGTGAAACGTTTTTTGATTTAAAATTGATTTTCCAGTGATTTTGTATTATCGTTTAATAAATTTATTGTTATTATGTTATTTTATTTCGACTAAAACAAAACCATAATAAAAGATTTCTGAGTGAAATTAAATGGAATTAATTAATATTAAAATTTTAAAATATTCACGAAATTTATATTTTTATTTTAATTGTAAAGATTTTCTTAATTAAACTTACATGAAAAAACTATTTTTTAAAGGAATAACTTTATTTTAATTTTGATAACAGTTGATTAACTATTATTAAACTTTAACATTTTGGTTGGAAGAATAATAGCAGTTTCATTTTATTTTTTTCTCTTTTAACAAATAACTCGAAAAAAATAAATATTTATAATTTTATCAATAAAGGTTATATAAAAATATATTTATATATAAGAAATTCAAAATATTTTAAATCATAAGTGGTTCTGAATGAAAATGAATTGTTTAAATAATCATATAACAGTAGATTAGTTAAATGTACATTAAAAGTAATAAAAGAATAATATCTGACAATGATCTAGTTAAGGGTTAATTATTATAAATATTCAAATATTCTGATGTTATTTTTTTAGTCGCATGTGTTATTTTTAACGAATCCAGTGATGAAGATGACTATTTAGAATTATATCCTGAATTGATATTTTCTCACGACTATACAAATGAATTGGATTCTGAAATCCCTCACATTATAAAATCTAATTTGGATAAGATAATAGACCGGTATTCTACAGTTAAAATAAAATTGGAGGAGGTGGATATTAAAACCTTAAAATTATCAGATGTGAAAGAGGAGAGTTATTTACAAATTACTGTTACAGAAGTTATGACAGTATTTTTATATTGATTTTTAAAGTTTCTTTGCATTTTCTTTTAAGTTTGATTTTAAATGGAATCTCTCTGAAACTGAAAAGATATCTATTTGTCAATTATTAAAAGACCGAGGGAATTATAAGGCAGGAGTAAGAATATTTTTATCATGTCATTAGTGGTAGTCAATTTTTTTTCCTATTAGCTCAAACTATGGTCTAGTGCATTTAAAAATTATCACAAAGCTGTAAAGTATTTAAAAGACTCAGTTTGTGTCACTGACACATCTTACGAATGTCACAAATTGGCTAAGGAATTATTGATATCTTGCATGAACAATGCTGCTTTATCATGTCTAAAATTGGGATCTGGATATTCACTTTGCATTAAATACTGCGATCACGTTTTATCTCTAGATCCAGGAAACACAAAGGCATTGTTTAGGAAAGCAAAGGTGCAGTTTTAAAAACTTTAATGTACGAAACAATGAATTTATTGATTTTTTTATTTAAAGGAAATCAATAAAAATATTTATTTCATAATCATTAAAAAAGGATTGATTATTATCATGGTTCTGTGTAATCCCATGTTTTATTGTTTAGGCTTTATTCGAATTGAAAAATTACGAGAGCACCCTGGAATCTCTGGATAAGTGTTTGTCGTTGGAAACAGACGAAAAGGCTCGAACGGAAATATCCCAAATGAGACTTAAGTGCCATAATAAGCACAAAATTCAGAACGAAAAAGACAAACGATTGTATCAGGAAATTTTTGATAAAATCGGAGACATGGCCAGAAAAGTATTGTAATTTCATTGGCACATAACCCACCATATCTGTAAGTGTTTCAGGCACCCAACGATAAAAAATCTTCCATTCTTTACGATATCGAAAGTTGGGACAATAAAATGGCCGATGAGATGCTGTCGATCACTGAAGAATTGGAAGCTTTTGGTGAAGAATTACCACCTAGAATCCAGACGAACCATAGAAATGGTGACACATGTTCAATAATTGAAGAGGAGGACGATTTTGAATGAGTTTCGATTTTAATTTTCCTAATTTTCTAATCGTAATAAATAATATTTTAATGAAATCAGTTTTTATTATTGAAAGTAACGATTAGCGACTACTCGTGGATACACATGGAGAGGATTACCTGTGTAATGAGCCGACATTCTCAGTATTGATGAAATCGTAACAGTCGACTTTTTACAACTATGAGTAGCGGTTTTTAATCTATGCTGAAATTCTCATATCTGTTTTTAAGAGTTGGTATTGTTTTTTCCTTAGGATCATTAAAATGTTTATTTTCTTTTTATTGTTGATTGTTTCATCATTAGGGTTTAATTTAAATTGATTTTCATAAAAACATTAATTTTGTTGAGGTTCATCTTCGATTTTTTATTGATCATGAATACAATTGATCGGTGAAATGCAGCCATTCTTTGTCATACTTTCTTGGAAATGTTAAAATAAGTCACATTTATGTGATTAGCGGAAACTCTAATTGTTTGACTGTAGGAATTTGTTAGTTCATTAAAATCAATTTGTTTGTCACAGTCGACAGTTTCTCTGAGAAAAACAACACCAATATAATATCGTCATCAATGGAATTTATTAAGTGTAAATTTTTCAATATTTATTGATTGTACACATGAAAATATATTTCGTTCATAAATAAAGTTTTACTTTGCGAACCTTTTTCCCTGATTTCATTGTTCAAGACTTCAGGGCTATTGACTAACAAATTTTTTTTAATAAGTACTTGATAAAAAAATAAATATTAAAGTATAATAATAAAAATCAGTATAAGAATAGGGACAATTATTGATTTATTTTGATCTTAACAGGGGTTGTATCAAGTTTCATGTACTTTCGAATATATTATATGAAAAAATAACAATATTTTTAAAAATAAGGACCATTTTTGTACAAATTTTTGCCATATTTCGGTAAGTTTCTTTAGTTTATTGTACCATTCTTTAGATTTTGAACCAAAGAGCATCCTGTAAAATTTCTCTATTTCAAGGTTAACAAACCGGTGTCCTCAAAAAGTGTTCCATCGATCTAAAAATGCAGAACCAAGAAATACGAGGTCTGGATTATAAGGAAGGTGAGGCAAGAGTCCAGTCCCATAGATGTTATAAATCTATTTTGGTTCAAACGTAGTTGGTTATGCGGCACATTGTCATGCTGATGAAGCAGTCACTCTCTATTGATTAAACTTGGATATTTTCTTATCAAAATTTTCTGTATTTAAATAAATACATTGATATTTTTTTAAACAAAACTTAAAAATATAGTTTGATAGTAAAATATAAATGATAGTAAATATTTAAGAATTAATTAAAAAATAAATAAATTTTGATAAAAGAAATTTAAATTTAGTCTTCCTTAGTTGTCATAATAGTTACCCACACAATTATTAATTAAAAAAAGGATTAGAGTTAAGCGATCAACCTGAAAAATCAATACATCATACATAATATGTAATGAGGTTTCATAATAAAAAATATGATAATAACAAACGGATCAGTAACGAATACAAATAAATGAAACTAATGACAGTGATTATTTGAATATCATTACTCAAATCTTTTACTTTAAATGGTGTGTCTATTTGAATTAAACTTTCCTTCAATTATTATTTCTAAATCTACAGTTAATTCAAATAATTTTTCATCATTTGGTTTTGGATCATTTGGATTACTGTATTTTTAAAATGATTTTCATTTTCTTTAATAATTAAAAATGGGATTTTATTTTTTATTAATGTGTTACCTATAATTGATAAAGTAATGGTAGATGTTAAATTAGAATTTTTTAAATGCAATGTTAAAGATTGTGAAATAGGTTATAAAAATATAAAGTTTATTAATTGAATTTTCTATAGACTCAAATTTCTTTATACATCTTTTTCTTTTTAGAAGTAATTCCGATACTAATTGTTTCTCCAATAAACAAATTTACAGTTCCAAAAATTGATGTTGAAACAGAAACATAAATTAATAAACTAGTTCCAAATGTTGGTATTCCTGACATAATTGTAGTTCCAATTCCTGAAATTCCACCAATAATAATACATCAGATTTTTAATAACGAATCCATAGAAGTATATTTAAATATTTATTTTTTATAATATTTTAATAAATCTTTTCTAACTTGTTACACATATTTTAAATTTACAGCGTCATTATCATTTATTGGATCTGCTACATTTATTATTTTATTATTACTCATATTTTTATACTTCCTGATGGGATCTACAGGATCTACCAATCTCTGCTACAGAGCTCAGCCTCAGTCTCAATCCAACGACGACCAGCAAATCAATCAATAATGATTAGTAGTGATTCTAAGACATTTTTGTGATCCATTGACATTGTTTTATTTATAACATTATATTTCTGTTGTATAATTAGTTATTTGTTATGATATGATAATATTAAATAAAACATAATAATTCATAATAATA
>JBBMKC010247825.1:0-10502 GCA_037834085.1 Bipalium vagum
AATAATAATAATAATAATAATAATAATAATAATAATAATAATAATAATAATAATCATAATCATAATAATAATAATAAATAATAAAATAAAAATATTCATAATAATAATTAATAAATAATATTATAATTATCAATTTTCCGTTTTATAAATGAGAAATCTTTCTTTTTTTGAAGGACATTGAACCTTGGAATAACCTTGCTAAAACAATAAGCGATCATTGCTGGATAATTGGAAAATCTCCACACGTTATTCCCCGAGCTGAGAAGCTTGCAGAAAACGTACAATTAATTGAAGAAAGTTCACTCAAAACGTCAATGATTTGTTTGAACATCGACGGATACAGCATTTATGAGGATTACATTTCCTGTTTCAAACATTGTTTAGGTGCATTTTTAGTTGTCAATAAAAATTGTTTTTTTAACCGACACCTTTGACTAGAATCAGATCGTAAAGCGTGCATCTGGCTGGACGACTTGTGCGGTCAAAATTGGCTGATGGACATAGCTCACGGGCTGCAATCACATATCGTTGTGATGCCCAGTTTACGGTGCTCCAGTGGAGCAAGAAAGTTAACTAGATGGTCAGAGTTAACTCAAGATGTCACTGAAACACGTGAGCTTCGGTTTCCGGTTTTATTCCAAGATCCAGTTGAAGACCTCAACGAAAATTTGTAGATTTTTTCAAAACTGTTAATTTTTTGCTTAGATAAATATTCTTTCGTTTTTTAAATTATGATATTTTTAAAATAAATTACGTGTGTAGTTATCAGGAAAATGGTAATCGCTTTAATGTATCAAATGACAGAAAAAGTTCATAAAATTTTAATATATAAAATTGGTACAAAAATAATGGCCGTTTTTCAATTTATTAGTTTAAATTGTTCTCTATCTATATTTTAAAAATAAGTTTTATATTATTATATATAATTTTAAAGCTAGTTTTCTGCTTAATAATCAAGAATTTAATTTTTTACAACCATTTGAATTCAAATATCAGTGAAAAATAATTAACAAAAACTGACCATTGGAGAATATAAAAATAGATAACATTTTCTAGAAAAATTCGTTATGGTTTTATCATTTGATAATAGTGTTGAGGTTCGACTCCCATCTTATAAGTTTCTGTAAATAAAATTTTGGCAAAAAATAAAATTTAAATAATACGCTGGCTAATTTTAAATTACGTATTTTAATTATTAATTTAAAATTAATTAAATAATTTTTAAATATTATTTTAGAATAAACTACTGATTTTTAATCAGTATTATGTATTTCAAATTTTTTCAATCGTTTGATAAAGCTTATATGTACTTTGAAATGACTGCAGCTTTTGCATTTGATATTGATTAGACATTAAACTACGTCTAACTTAATTTCAATGTACTTACTCCATTCCATAATAAAACCCGATTTGTTAATACGAAGGGTATTTATATTAGATTTAAATTATAACAAGAATAAAACATTATTTACAAAGTTATTAATGACGAATTTTGCACATTAACCATTGATCCTTTCTGACTAATAATATCTTGCAATATCCGAGATTTACATTCAAAAAGATATTTTAACGTTTCAGGTCTAGCTGACCAAAATGTCTGTTGTATTGACAGCCACAATTCAAAAAGATTTTTATAATTATTTCTATGACATCTCTTATTAAGGGAAGTGAAGAAGCCAATATCGTTCATATTTAAATTTGGAGACTGCGCTGGCTGATTTATGACGGTAATATGTGGAACAGTATTTTCTCCGAAGTCATTGAAAATTTCAACATTTTTCTTTCACACATGAGGGCGGGCATTATCCATTTGAATAGTAACATTTGGACACCACTGCATTTTTTCAGAGATTGCTGACATAATTTCAGTAGTCATCAAATTATAAAAATTATCGGCTGTTATTGTGCAATTAACTTTGTATTTATCACCTTTGTTATGATTTTTGGAAGGACGCTGGGCCTCCACATCCTTTTTTATTCTCCAGATACCTATCAACCCATTAAAGCCATTTGCAAAGTCAGGTTTAGCAACAGCTGCCAATATCATAATTCTTGGTGGATTACCTTTACTAAGTAATGACTTCTTTTTCCTCGGACTGTTTTCCTGATATCGTTCTCGACAGACTTGATACAATTCGAACCACTCTTCATCTATGTCGACATAGACATTCCATTTATTGCAGCGATTTTGTCTACACCATTTTAGTCTCTTCATTTTCTGATTATCATTAAAGAGAGGACAGGTTCTTCGGGGGACAAGTTTCATTCCTTCTCGTTGAAGGAATATTCGTCTCCTCAGACAGAGAAGCAATACTACGGGATCGCCGCTTGCAAATGACTTCGACATTTCGTTGTCAATCTTTTCAGCACAATCTTCCGAATTCCTTCTTCCAGATCAACTCTTTTGTTCCAGTATACCTCTTTCAAAAATGTTTTTCTTAAATCACGGCCATAAGCCTTATTGACATGAAATGTCTCGCATAAATGCTCGACTGTATCTTATTCGGGCTAGACCTTTCCAATTTTCATTAAGATCCTCTCATAATGGATAAGAAATAACAATTTTTGATCATTTGAATGAGCCATCAATTCTGAAATCAATTTAATACAGAAAAACATATTATAATGATTACCTATTTTATGAAATAAAAAATCGGGTTTTTTATGGAATGGAGTAAGTATATATTTTTCTTTTTTTCTTAACATTTAGAAATCAAATTCTCATTGTAATTACGTATTTTTAAAACAAGGCAATTATATATTAACAAAAGTAGCAGCTTATTAAAAAGCAGCAATTTAGTAAAATTTACACAAAATATTTTAGTCTAAAAACAAACTACTAGTCTAAAACACACTACTCAGAGCAAAATTGAGTTAAGTACTTAGCATATTAGTGTTAAGTTTCAACCTAAAAAGATAATATAATATGAAAATAAAAATGATTATTAATACAGGGTTACCATAAAGTAACTAGAGTTTTGAAACAATTCCGAAATAGGAAAAAATTAAGAAAAAACACAAAGCAAATTGAAAAATGTATTTAGTTATATTTCGGATTTATGTGTCCACTATTATTTTCAATACAAAGTTGATCCCTTGGCACCAAAGAATCAATTACCGCCTTTAGCATGTCTTGATTGATCTTACTAATCAATGACAGAATTTTCTCCTTGTCAATGAATTTTTGGTGGGCGAATTTATGGAAAAATCCTTCTCCTTATATAGTATTTTGGTCAACGACTAACCAGTCGTAGACCAATTTTATTAATGGGAAATGTTAGAATCATTAATCCTAGATCGGTCCCTCCTTGCGGACCCTGATCTAATCTTGGTAATTTACGTTCGCCATTGTCAAGATTAGATCCCAACAAAAAATAATTTATTGCCTTTTTTCCTTTTAATTAACTTTTGTACTTTTTAAGTAGCTAAAATTATTTTTTTAATTATTAATCAGTATTATTATTATTATTATTATTATTATTATTATTATTATTATTATTATTATTATTATTATTATTATTTTGCCCCTTTGGGCCATATTTCATAATTATTATTATTCTTATTATTTTAAGCACCTTTTTACCATTTTCATTTGGGACTGGTGGGTGTTTTGGGTAAACCCAACAATTCTCAAATAACTTCAATTTAATTCTTACTTTTTAAAATTCTCAATCTTACTTAATTCTGGCTATCTAACTTACTGTGGTTTAATTCTCACTTATTTTTAACTTCATTTTTTTCTTTCTTCTGACTATGGAAGCTCTCGTACTTCATTTAATAGGACTTTTTAGAGTTTCTCCAACACTCAAGAATATCCACTCTGCCTCACAAGAATCAGAGGTTTTCTCCATCTCCTCCCATTTTCAAGTGATTAATGATGAAACAGGGAGCCTCAACGAATAACTCAGCTCGAACTCATTCGATGGAGATGATTAATTAATCATCCTTTCATTTTTCTTTAATCAAGTTACCTCATCACCACTTTTTCCATTTACTGTACTGGGATCTCACCTCAATCACTCAATATAATA
The DNA here is from genome assembly GCA_037834085.1 of Bipalium vagum. Taxonomy (NCBI): domain Eukaryota; kingdom Metazoa; phylum Platyhelminthes; order Tricladida; family Geoplanidae; genus Bipalium; species Bipalium vagum. The sequence continues at coordinate 4,032 of JBBMKC010247825.1, forward strand.
AAAATATTATACTAGTACTATTATTATTGTTATTATCGTAAAACCTCACTTTCGTTGTCTGAATGCGTACTTATTTTTTATGATTTCAGACATCAAAAATGAAATTACCGTAGCTAACAAGGGCATATACATTCTTCCTAGTATAGACTGAGTTCTTTAATTATTAAATATTGTCATTTTGATCTTTTGACCTATAATATGAGTTTTCATTTTATGTTTATTAGTAAATTTTAATATAATCAATAAAAGTTTATAAAAATTTATCTTTGTTTAGATTGGTACAGTATTTTCACACCTACTTGGAGTCTAATAAAATAAAATAAACCCACACTAAAAAAAATTTCCACTTTTTTTAAAAATTACAGGAATAACTTTAACCTTATAAATGGCATTGAACGAAAATCTTTAAAAATATTTTTATCAATTTGATTTCATTTATAATTCGAAATTAAAGTAAACCCGTTTATTATTAAAATAATATTAACTGCCTGTTAATGCGGTATTTATAATATTAGTCATTTTATTATTTCGAATTATAATATTAAGAATAATTAAAGTTTTAAATATAATAGAGTTCTTATATTTAATTTAAATTGTTAGTCAGTATTTAATATTAAATCAATTAATTTTTAAAATTATTTTTAAAAAAACTATAATAAATAAACCAAGAATTTTAATTTACATATAAACTTTTAGTTTTTTTTCTATTAAATACTATTCTATTAAAGATATGTTGAAATCCAAAACTTAGTAATAAGTATTTAACTGTTATTTAGTTTAAATAGGCTATCTTTGTTTATTATTCATTGCAATTTTTTTAATTTAAGGAAAATGGTATATTTTTAAAATTTTATGATTTAATTAATACATTATTTTTTATTTGTAGACTGATAAACTCGATTCTGCTCTGGATTTAATGAGGCGATTGCCTCCACAAAAAATTGATAAGAATTTGCAGGATCTAATTGAATTGGTCCCAGATCTTTGTGAAGATCTTCTTAGTTCAGTGGATCAACCATTGAAAGTTTCTAAAGATCCGAAAGTTATTTTTCAACCATTATTTATTGTAATTTCCATAAATTTATTCAGACAGGAAAAGACTATTTACTTGGAGATTATAATAGAGATGGTGATTCCTACAGGTCTCCTTGGTCAAATACATATGATCCTCCACTTGAAGACGGTTCGATACCAAGCGACAGAGTTCGATCCTTAGAAATTGAAACAAACAAAGCATTTGAAGTTTATAGAGAAATGTATTATGATGGTGGTGTATCTTCGGTGTATTTGTGGGATTTGGACAGTGGTTTTGCTGGTGCTATCTTAATTAAGAAGGCGGGTGAACTAAAATCCGCTAATGGTTGTTGGGATTCTATACATGTCATTGAAGTTGAGGTGAGTTTCTCGGCCTTTTGATAAGAACAAATGGAATTTGACAGTGTAAATATTTGTACTGGTGTTGTCATTTCAATTTAATTCTTGCTATTTACATCCATAGAAATTTAAATAAAGTTCTTTTTGTAATGAAATTATGTAATCCTTAAACGTTGTATCAAGTCTGCTTTCTAACTTAATTAATTAAATAATTTTTATTTTCAACAATACATTCATAAGAAAAATTTCATTTCTCAAATTATAAATCAATCGATTTAATCTTTTTTTTATTTTTAAATTGATCTTAATTATTATTTATTTTAATTATTCAATTTTTATTGAATTTACTGAGTGTGTGATATGTATTTACTTAGGAAAAAAGTAGCGGCCGAAATGCGCGATATAAATTGACAAGTACCATTATGTTGTGGCTTGAAACCAAAAATTCCGATATCGGTTGCTTTAATCTTGGTGGTAGTTTGACCAGAATGACGGAAAAAGAGGTATCCCTAACCGATGCAAACAATCATATTGTTAATATCGGTAGATTAGTTGAGGTAACCAATCATTAATTGTTTAAAACTTCGCTTTTTTTCCATTAAACCAATAATGTATTTTTTAATCTTCATAAATATTAAGATATAAATATTGATTGAAGTTTGAAAATGGAATCAAAATTGTTTATTATTGTTTGCTTAAGTGCCTGATATCACTTTTACATCATTTTGTCGGATATCAATTACCTGAACCAATGTTATTGAGCAACTTGTTCTTTTTAATTGATTTTCTTCAATTTGTTATGACTGAATTGCCTAGTGTATTTGTGTCATACTTTTTTTAATTCTTGTCTTCACATTGTATTTCAGTTCATAAAAAGCCTAACAGAACTATTAAGTTATTGAAATGTTATTTATCATATTATCGATCCATAATAATAGACTCACGGTAAGAATAACCTTTTAAATTAGCGGTGACAACGTAAGAAAACCATAGATATTTTTTAACAATAGCTTTGGTCAAATTTGTATCAATAGAACATGTGTGAACCATTCTGGTTGTGTAACGGAATAATGTGATAATTAATCTTTTTTTGACTGATCGCTTCGTTAATTTCTACTTTAAAAAAAAATTAGGTTTGAATAATTTTTGTTTCTTGAGCTGATCGTTATTTGAAGTCTCTTTATTCTTGAACATCTTGTTGGGCAATTTGAATATATTTCTAATAATTTTTTTAACATTTACTTCCTTTTCTGCTTTGAATGTAACGTTAATTTATCATCGTGTTGTTGTAAAGGTTTTTAAATTTAGTCCTTGATATCATTTATAATATGATCAGAATATTTTATAATTTTGATTTAATTTAAACAATGATTTTCTACGATCGATTGGTCTCATTAAAAATGTGATTTAGATAGAATTTAATGATGATGTACTATTATGATTTGAATTTTTAAGATTATATGCAAAAAATAAATTATTACTAATTAATTATGCCTTACCATATTTTGAGTATTGATATTTTATAAAATATCAATATTTAAATGAATACTTGTTTCATATAATATTTGATATTCAAATATGCATTTTAAGAGGCTACATTTTTTAAAAAAATATTATTAATATCACTATTTTGATTTTTATTATAAATTACAATAATGATTGATAAAAATGTTAATGCTAAATCGAGCAGAAAAATATAATTTCTCATTATTATCTGAAAATTGCAACTCCGAATCTTGTCTGGAATGGTAGTTAGGTTATAGACAGTTAATAAGAAAATCTGTCCGGATGGTTGGTGTGTGGCAAAACTCAAAGCAAAAGAAATTCAGTATAGTCATTTTGTTATTCTGCGCAACAGTAATTTATTCAACTCGAATGATGAGAATATCCACAATTATAATGTTGAAATAATACAGGACTAAGAGGAAATAACTACAGTTTCACACAGAAGTCTTTTCTCTTCTATTTACAAGAATTTGTATTAAGAAATAAATTCAAGAAACAAAGCGTTTCTTTATGAGCTAATAATTTTCGATAATTATCCATTACAATAATAATATATTTTATGTAATATCAATTTTCTTGATTTTGAAGGAAAAATAGCCTCTTAAAATGCATATTTATCATTTATATTTTTTTATTGAATTAGATCCTGGTACATGTACATGAAAAGATTATGCATAAGACTATTTAAATATAATCAGTATAATATTTAAAAGTAATCAATATTCATATTTCAAAATAACTAATTCTTATTAGGAAGCTGAAAATTTTTTTGGAATTGACTCAATAAATAAAAAGTTATTAACAAATGAAAATCAAAAAAACTTTAAAAATTTGACACATAGTTACTTAATAAAAAATATACTTAAACAATATATAAACAATACATATATACTTTAAAAATGTATACTTTTTAAATGAAATACATGTATAAAGATTTTCAAACCGTAAATCAATCCCTAACCCTAATTCTAATAATATTTAAGAGACTTCGTTCGCTCTAACCCTAACCCATTAAATAATTATTATTAAATTTATCCCTAACCCTAATCTAATTAGGTATTTATTATTAATCTTAATTTTGATTGGCCGATTATCCCGAGCCAATAAAAAAAACGGGGGAGACACTATACCGTAACCAAATTAAGATTAAATTGAATATTAAAAAAAAACCAAATTTAAGTATAATTTCGCATAATTTAAAATATAATGATTTACATTTTAAGTATTAACTTCAGATATATTATATATAAACCTGTAATATTGATGAGTATTTTTTCAATCTTTTTGTCTCAGGACATGGAGAATTCAATTCGAAAACAGCTGAATGACGTTTATTTCGGAACATCAAAAAATCTTATTGATTCACTCAGGTCAGGAATTTCCAAAAACATTGAGGATCAGCAGCGCAAGCTTTGTCAGGATGTTAAAATGGCAATCCAAAATAAGAACCAGTCAAACGCCACATGAAGAATAGACAAATATAATCTAATATTTTGATTGACGCCACAAATAGATTTTTATATGTATTCCGTATTTGTGCAAGCTTCTTTATTGATTTGTTAATTCGATGCTGAGCATCTGTGATTTGGAATTCAGGTGTTATTTTGTTTTTCATTTTCTATTGGAAAACAAGGTCTGTTTGGACTTTTAACGGGGGATAAGACTGTTTTCATAAATTCGATATATAATCATACGATTGGGGTTTGAATTTTAAAATCGATATTAATTCACTACAATTGGTTACAGAACGGTTTTGTGAACTTTTTTTGGAATTATGTCAATAAAACCCGGTAATATTAGTCATTAAGAAGAGATTGGTTTGTGTTTATGGATATAGGTTGTCAAAAAATAAAAGAGTTGAAATAATTGTATCGTTACCTTACTGTGTAAGCCAAAGTTTTCTACTTACAATATTACCATATAAAACAATCAAAAATGCTTTGTAACATTAATTAATTATCTTTAAAAAAAGATTCAAATATTGAAATGTAATTCAGAGGAAGTGAAAAGATTAGAAGTTATGAGTTTGAAATGGTAAAATTACCGGTTCGAGTGTTTAGTGGGAAACCAACGTATTTTGAAGATTTCATGGCCAAATACAGACAGGTAGCCGAAGCATTGGGATATGATGAGGTTCGAATGGTGAGGAGATTACTGATCCATTTAAGTGGAATGGCACGGATTGTTTACTATGATATAAATATAAATAATAAGAGTTGGGCCGAAGTAGTTACAGAGCTGACAAAGAAGTTGATACCAGGGGATATTGGCAGGGTGAACAGGCAAATGTTTCACCAGAGGAAGAAAAAGCAGACGATCCTGTGGGAGAATGCGCTTATAAAATTGAGTTGTTAACACAGAGAGCTTTTGGATCAAAGGGTCAATAGACAGAAACAGTTAAGAAAATTGTGGAGGATCAATTTTTCATAGGATTATTGCATCCACTGAGAACAGCATTGGGATTAGTTGATTACAAGGATAAGGATGAATTGTTACAAAAAGCGAGTCGAGCAGAGATGAACAGTAAGGGAAACCCACAGATGATTTGTGAGGTTGGAAGTAACCGAAGTGATAGTAGCAGGCCAAGAAACATGGAAAACAAAAGTGACAATCGAGAACAGATACCAAAACAGTGTTATAATTGTCAGAGAACGGGATACTTAGCAAGGCAATATCGAGAACCAAAGAGAGATTCTAGTGTGGGTCGAGATAGAGATCAAAAGATGGTACCAGATGTAGTTTGTAGAAATTGCAACGAGGTTGGACATTTTGCCAGAGTATGTAAAATAAAGATTTGCAGACATTGTAATAAAAGAGGGCATTTGGAGGAGACATATTGGATAAAAAATTCACCTCAAAGGGATAATGTAAACATTGATGGGAAAGTTCAAAGTTTTAAATGCAAACTTTATGGTATCATGGCAAGGTCTTGTCTTAGTGAAAAGACATCACCGAAGGTTGTTAAAAGATTCCCATTTGGAAATGCAAAAGTAAATGGTGTACGAGATGTGAAGGATGAAGATTAAACGGAAAGGTTGAGAATAGAAAATGATGAACTCAGAAGGCAACTTCCCAGAGTAACTGGATATGAAAAAGTATCCATGATGAGATCGCAAAGCAATGAAATCAGAGTGTTGTCAAAGAATGATTCTTTGGAGAAAAGAGTTATTAACGACAATGTTATTATGGCATTGGTTGATATAGACGAAGAAGATCCAGACCGAATTCCCGAAGCTTTGGAAATGGAATTCACTAGAGCGCCAAGAGATCAAGACAGGATCATGGATCTGTTGAGTCAAGTAACAAAATTAACAGTAGCCCCAGGGGTTTTGGAAAGAATAGTAAAAGTAATAAAGCCCCGAATAACAGAATTTGGAGTTCCAGAAGCATAAATGAGAGCTCTAGTAAGAAGGTACGGAAGGTACATGCGGCTGAGAGGAGTAGATCAGCGACGGATCAAAATCAGACTAAAAATGGTTGTGTGGAGACTCCAGAAAAAGAGCACAAAAAACTCTTAAATTGTGATTTAAATTTTAATAAAAACATTTCATCGGTTAATAAAAACCCTTTGTATTTTGATGATTATTTTAT
>JBBMKC010247836.1:0-10502 GCA_037834085.1 Bipalium vagum
ATCGATTTCATTTGCTTTTTATTTTTATATTTACATAATATTTATTAATACGCACGAACTTATGGACTGAACTGATAATATTGATTTTCGAATTTTTCCGTTAGATGCTCAATAATTTAAATGTGCAGCATAATAATGGGAAAGTCATTAGTGATCAACCAAAGATTAATTATTGTAAAATATTGATTAAAGAAACGTTTGAATTTATAGTTTGGAAGCAATCGATTTTTATTAGATAAGAGATTTTTAAAATAAATCAAATTGTGAAATAGTCAATGTAAAAACTGAAAGGGTGATATGTTTCGAAGCATGATATTTTATTGAAATAATCGATATTCTCGAAAATCTATAACGCCGCCGGACACTTGATTTCAACGCCGTGCAGTGCCCGTTTCGCTGGTGTATAGAAATTTTCAGCTGTGTCTTTTGTTTTCAGATTTCCAATTCCAAGTTGACAAGACTTGAACGAGAATGGCGCAAGATCCAAGCGGTGCGAGCCGAGACGGAAGACCCCTTGGAAATTATGCACAAGGAATTGAAAAAAACAAAAGAAGAATATAATCGATTGGATCAAGAGAATGATGGTTTGGCGAAGGAGTTGGTTCTGTCGAAAATATCATTGCAAAAGAACATAGACAAGGTAAGAGGACGGTTATGATTGATTTTTTCAATTGAAGGTGGATTGTCGAGTTAAAGGGGACATAAATAAAAATCCTGGCCTCTGACATTATCGATTGTTTTTTATTTAGTTAGAGCAATGTAAATCCGATGTAAGTTTTTCTATTGTTACGGTCTTTCTTTGTATGTGTTTTTCTTTTTCCTTCCTCGTTTTTTATATTTTCGTAATTTTGTCTTTCATTTGTGTGTGGGATTAAGGTGACAACATCGATTATTTTGTTTTATTGATTAAACCAAAAAACCGTTTATTTTGTTTTATTATTTTTAATTTTTAACTATTAACAATTAAAATTAACAATTATTAATTTTTTATACTTCGATTGATTATTATTTTAATTATTATAATTATGATAAAAAATTATTTTATTGATTAAATATATTTATTTTTTATTTTATATACATTATTTTATTTTTATTATCCTATTTTATTAATTTTTTGAAAAATAATATTTTTATTTTTGACAATAAAATATTATTTGAATTAACTTTCAATATTTTTCACTTTTATTTTAAATATACAATTTTTAAATTATTATTATCATTATTAATATAAGGATTAAATTAAAATTAATTTTTTAACATTTTAAAGTAATATAATATTAAACATAATTGTAAATAAAAAATTTAATAAATTTTAAAAATTATTAAAAATATTTTTTTATAATAGATAATAATTTATTTATTTAAATTTAAACAATGAGAAAGCACTCTTTCAACTGATCAATTGTTTTAGTCATATAAATATCACATTCAATGCGAACAACACCGATAATATGGTTGTAACAAATAATTGATATTTAATTTTTTAATTATATTTTTATTATTATTGATTTATTATTATTATTGATATATTTAGAAATAAATGACTTGGTCATTTTAAAATGAATTAATAATTTATTTTATTTTATATAATAATTTGAATAATAAAAAGTAACACATGACAATTATTTTTGAAATTCTTTTTTTGTTATTGTTCTAAATATTGTATTTAATTTTCACTCATTAATTTATTATTGATGTTTAATGATTAGTATTTATTATAAAAACTATTATTATATTATATTATTAATCAAGTAATTATTATTTTTTAATTAAATTTGAGTTAAAAAAAATAGTTTTTTTTTGCATTTTTACATAATTCTTGAAATGATTTAAAGTTTTTTATAATCTTAAATATCCAATAAGATATGATTGAAAATTGTTATAATTAATTAATATTTTAATTAAATACATTAATGAAATTAATTAATGAAAATTAATTTTGTTATTTTTTATTTGTTACATTTATAATAATAAACATTATACTTTTATTTCCAACACAAAAATTATGATTATTTTGTTTTAGATCATTTTTTATATTATTTTTTTATTTAAATATTTTTTTAAAATTTATATTAAAACTTAAATATTCCCTTTGGCTATAAATTGGCATTTTAATCAGTAATAGAAAAATTCTCAAAACCACTTCATTGTATCCACATTTCTAAGAGCTCTTTCGCTCAGTATTTCTCAATATTTATTTTTCAAGTCTAATATTGATTATTTATTTTAAAGGGAAAAATTATAAAAACAGAATTTTTTTATAATGAACAATTTTATATGTAGAAAAAGTTTAACTGTGTCTCGTGGTATTGGCAATTCCTTGAATCGTGACATGGATTTTAGCCTATTAGAGTAAGGATGAAGATTGGCCATATTAAACGTAAAAATATTAATAGTGACCTTTTGCTAAAGAATGAAGATAGATATTATAAAACTTCAGAAGTACAGTGCTCTCATTAACCTCCGAACTCTTTTCCTGTTTTCGATTAACTCGTTCTTTATCCTTTAATTAAATATCCACCACTAAAGCGTCTGAACCATACACTACATAAACTCTCGGCTATTGTTACGACCATAATTTTCACTAATTTATAGGGTTGCTTCAGTTGAAGTTTTGTATTGATTGAAAAATTGATTAAATATGCATTTTATCAGCCTCTAATTATTGCTTGAAATAGGTCGATTAACTTAAATACTTTATGACGTCATGCATATCAATTTAACCAACAATAACTCAGACAAATATGTTTCCAAACATAGCGCATGTTATATTAATATTTAAAATACCGTAAATGTGATCGTATTATAAATGTTCTTATTTATTATTTTTTATTATTCATTGGGATTATTTTAAAAATTAATATTATTGAATTGAATTTATTATTATGATTATTATTATTATTGTTATATATAATCAATTGTTGTCATATGTTTAACAGAGCACCAAGTTGAGGTGCGAATGTGGTCACCTTAATTTATATTTGCACAAAATTTAGAAAATCAGATATCTATGCTAGTTTCAATGTGGTTTGGTTTTAAGTGTTGTTTAAGTACATTTATTAATAATTTAATTATTTTCGTGGGGTGGGTGTTTTTGGTTAGGCAGATTTTATCGTTTTTGAAAATCAATTTCAATTCTATTTCTTTCAATTTTATTTTTCTCACTTATTTACAAATCGTTGGGTGATGGCGACAGCTGTAGAATTTATCGGAATATTTATGTACTTCTCAATCAATTATATTCCGACGAATGACTCTAAAATACATATTAAAACATATTTTCATAACTGATAATATTAGTAAAAAATATTATGATTATAAAATATAAAGAATAATCAATATTAGTAATATTATTAAAAAAAATGACATCCAAAAGAACAATGAATGGCTGCAGAAAAATAAGTGAATGGAAAATGAGTGACTTAACTTGCAATCACTATTCACAAAAACATCAATTGTGATATAGATTAATGATATATTAAGAAATTCCATTTCAACGAAGTTCAGAAAGAAGATCGGAGTTTTGTTGATGATTTTGTTGAATGGACTTATTTAGATATTTATAAACATTCATTTAATTATCAAATTAATTATTCGCGAATTTGAATAAATAATCAATGAAACACTTCTTAAAATCCACTGAGAGGCAGAGAAAAGGAGATCTTCTATAAATCAATTTCATTGAAACGCACATAGTTACGATCAACAGATAAAAACGTTGGTAGACAGAGAGCATTGATAACTTCAGTAATAATGTACAAGATAAGATAATTTTAATAATGAGAAAAAGGGAAATGGTTGAGTGAACGGAAAACAGTAAGTCTGACTAAGTATGGCAGATAATATCTGTACACTTTTAAACTTTCTTGATGAAAACATATTACTCTGACATGGTTAATCTTCAGTCTGTTTTCATCTTGTCGGTCCATAAGACCTTACAAAATATCACCTAAAGAACTAATATCACTTCAATTTATTCTGTTCAAATTTCATTGGCCAATACTTTTAAAATATATAAAGAATTGAAAAATTCGTTTTACTTAATTTAATCTTAGTTTCCCGTTTTTATTGATTGTCTGTCTAAAATAAATTGTCTATTTAAAGATAATTAAATTGATAATAAATTTTATAAATAGAAAATTTAAGTATTTTCGACGATAACCTAAGTGAATAATAAGGGAAATAATTTTATCCAATAATTTTATTTTTTAAAAAAATTAAACAAAATTTTAAAACATGATAAAGAAATTGTTATCTACAAACTCACAATGAATGGATCAATAATATTAATAATAAATATCAATAAGTAATAGATGTTGCAGATGATAAAAGATTAATAGAGATGATAATGGAATGATGGAAAAATCAAAATGAAATGTTAAAGCTTTTTAAGTCTGAAAAACCATTCCATAATGGTAAAATTGTTGGACATGGAAATATTTGATATTATTCCAGCCAACAAACCTGCTATTAAAATAGTAGAAATCAATAAATCAATTCGATGAAATAAACAATAAAAAAATCGAAAATCGACTCATCAAATAACATAATAAAATTGAAAAGAAATCAATCAAAAGGCTCCTGAATCAACCTCGAAGCTCCCATTTGGATCATTAGTTATTGATCAAATTCCATGGGGTCCACTGACTGCTCAAAAACAAATTTCAGTAAATAGTCGATTCTCATTTACATTTTCACTAAAATAATAAAATTATTATAATGGTGTAAACTCTATTCCAATAAGAGAGCTTTGAATGTCGCAGGACAAAATATTAAAAAAATCTATAACCTATTCCTTGGATAACTTTGGTAGATCGGTGTTGTGTTTGGCGTAGTCCTTTGAGTGGACTTGAAATAATAAAAAAATGTGTGAAATTTTTACATGGGTTTATTTGTAGCTTGAAGAGACTGTGGAAATCCTGACTAAAGAACTATTCTCCACCCGAAACAGCCTGACAGACGCGTTGGAAGAAAAGCATCATTTACAAGATGAACTGCAACAAGTATAAAAAATCGATTCGTTTGAATTTCATATTAATTTAATGATCCGCTAGGTGAAAATTAAATTCCGCGAAGAGGTTTTGTTGAGAGAAGAAAAGTCCAAGCAGCAAGAAGATATCATAATGGAATATAAACGTATAGCCACACAGTTAAGCGAAAGATCAGAAATTTCGAAGTCATGTACCGACCTGAACAATGGCGACGAAATTATTGATCATCTGAAATCGATAATTTCCAAATGTGAAATATGCAGTGCGAAAATTATTGAGCCGTGTCCGGAAGACAATTCCGAAACCAATGAAGAAAAAACAAAAGAAAAAAGTCAAATAGTTTGCATTACGCGAGACGAGTTTGACAAACAAAGGAACCAGGTACATTTATTACAATAATAATATAATTTGGTAATTTATTATTCATGATTTAAATAATTAAATAATATATAAATTTATATTAAAAATAATATATTATTAATTTATTTTATTATTATTATCATATATGATAATTTTAAATTTATATTATTCGTAATTGGTATTTTATTTATATTATATATTGACACTAATTGAATTAAAATAAGTTACCTAAATTAAAAAATGATTATAATATTATATATTTAAAATATAATTAATGAGTATTAGAGTTTATATATTATAAAATACAATCATAACTATGATAATATAGAATTTTAAATTAAATCAATAAATTTAAAGATTTTAAGATCAATTTGTAAAGCCAATTAAGGGTTCTGATTAGAAAATCAAATTTTTAAAAATATTAAAAATTATAATTAAATTAAAATATATAAATATTCGTTAGTTAAATTCGCAGGACACCGAACTTTGTAATGGATTACCCGACGTTTGAATTAACGGATAAGTAATAAATTAGAATGATATCTGTTGGGACTTACAACCGTTTTCGAATTAAGAGAGTTTACCAATTAACTAGTCTCACTACAATAGATAAATTAAACAGGTTTATGTTATAATGTAATATCGACTTTTAATTCAACCAATAATAGATAATAATATTTTATATAATTAAATTGTAAGTTCCGTTACACAGCAGACATAACATTGATGAATTTCTTGGAAATATTTTATAGTTTCTCTACAAATTTAAAACACTGGTGGCCAAAAAATGTAGTACACTTTTTCACGAATTTTTTAAAAACTTTTAATTAATATATTTTCAACCAATATTTACAAATTCAATTGAATAAATTAACAATCAATGTTTGTGATGTCTGACCACTACCTTTCTTAATACATTCACTAACGATTTCTTTCGACACTCAAAACCAAAGCTGCTTTTTTTTCTGTTGTTCTGGAAAGACGGCGAGTAGACAGTCTTTCTGTCGACATTGTATTCTTGGTCTCACCACTTTTATATTGTCATAATTGTTACACACATTCTTTGAGCGACCTTCCTGGTGATCATACCAGCTTCCAATAATCCACATAGAAAGCCTTTTTGAAATTCTGATAATTTTACCATTATTTACAGCAATAAGTGAATAAAAAGTGATGTATATATAATCTAAATCAAATACCACAACGTAATATCTATATGAATCCTCCAAAATATTTTTTGAAATTCTCCAAATTTCATAATAAAAGTGTACTACTTTTTTTGGCCACCAGTATATTTTGTTTCGTAAATTCGGTCTGCACTATGGATCTTTAAATAAATATTTCCCCTAACATTTCATTTATCGATTTCGAAAGAGAAACGACTTAATTCTAAATCGTTTCTCGCTTTTAAAAAAGTGGAGGATTTCTTACATGTTGTGCTTCTTTTCGAAACAGCTTTCTTCAAGGCATGAGACAGAGAGAGAAAATTAATTGTCAAGGAGAGTCAAAAATTAAAATTGATTAATGAATAGTAAAACAATATCTTTTCAATGTGCAGAACAACAATCAATAATAAGAATTCATTGTTTTGGTGTCCTGTGCTTTTCTCTCACTGCCAGCAAAGGTGTAATAATATAAGGTGCAGAATTTGAAAAGTGAAATATAAATACAATGCTCGATCAGAAGAGATCAATAAAGTAATATTCAAACAAATTGAATATTAAACTCTAAATATCTATGAATATTTCTGTTTTTATCGATTTTTGTAATATTTTCAATAATAATAATAATAAAAAATAAATAAATAATAACAATAATATAGTAATAATAGTAAAAGAGAAACAGAAGGCTAAAAATATAAAATTTTAAATAATTATAATAAATATTTATATAATACAATAAAATTGAGTGAAATTTTATTTTAAATATATAATCCTAAATATAATAATACAGAATTTTCATTAAATCAATGCTGTAATAATTCATTTTTATAATAAATCACTAAATTTTTAAAATAAATTAGAAATCTTTCTTTTTATTAATCAATTTTTAAGTCTTTTTTAAAAATACATTAATCAACAAATAATAATATTATTTATTGTTTCATTATTTTTAAATTTCTTCAGTTGGTTAAACAAAAGGAATGAGATCAAATACGGGGTTATGCATTTCTATGTAATTTTTCCAAGCATGTCTGCACCTAAATTATAAAAATTCAATATATAAAATATTAGCATCCTTGTTCAATTATATCAATCAATGCCAGGGAAAGCTAGAAAAATATAACAGTTGAAGTATTTAATCTTGCAGTTTCGATGGTCGATACAGAAAAATAGTCCTTACGGGACATAGCATCTCCATTGAAGATCAGTCTTGTTACTTTCGGAATATTCTTTCGAAAAGAGAAAATGGTGCGTCATTTCTTCCTGCAGTAAGAAAGTACAAAGATACTTGTAGCAGAAGAAACCCTTCGTTCAATATATTTAGTTGAACGAACTATTAGGTTGAAGCAGAAGTTCGTTCGTTTTTTAATCATTTATTAGTCAATAATTTTTAAGCAAAAGTAAAGACATTTATTTCATGATAAAAAAAACGATCAATCAGTTAAGTATTGTCCACCATTAATTGCAACTTTTCCCCATTGTTGTACCAATTTGTTAATCCCGTTTTGCCAAAATTGCACTGGTCTGGAATCAAAGTAATTCTCAAACCAATTCTTCAGATCCTCATCATTGTTGACTATCAAGTCACGTTTTGGTTAGAAAACGAAAGAAAAAAAATGGAAATCTGACAGAACTAGATTCGGACTGTATGGGGGATGAACCAAAACCTCTCAACCGAGTTTAAATTAAATAAAATAAAACTGCTTTTGTTTATTTGGAAAAGTACATATAGACTTTCATAAAGTACATATAGACTTTTAAAAAGGTACATATAGAAATGTATAAAGCTGTAATAAAAATAATAATGATTACTTAAAATATAGATATGAATATCTTGTTTTCTAGCGCTTTAGATTATTACTATTATCATAATATATTTTCTTTGTTTAAGTCGCACATAATTGTTTTAATTAATTGTAATAAGAATTTAAATATGGTTTTAATTTTTTATTATTTATCTTATTAATTTTTATTTATTATTTCTTTTGTTTTGTTAATACGTATTATTAAAAACAGTTAAATTTAAAATATTATTTTCTTTACTTCTCATTGGCTTTGAAAAAAGCACTGATAATAATCTCTATTGATTTTTTTCTCTTCCTCCCCTTGACACCACCATCTTTAGATTTACGAAACCGAGCTGATTTTGGCCAACACAAAACTGCTCCTGGTCGAGTCTCATTGTACGGAACAGAAGCTGATTCACGAATTGAATTATCTGAAAAACGTCGTTGCTGAACAAAAAGAATCCATCGATTCGTCCAACAGCAGTTCCATCATAAAAAAGTTGCTGAACATGCGGGACAAACCACAACAGCAAGCTCCGTCTCATCCTGTTCACCCTTCCCATCCCGCGCATCCTTCTAGTGGTCCGTCGTCTCTTCCTGTTGCGCCTCATATGCCCCCGTCCTCGTCTTCTTTAACATCATCAGTCATCGCCACCGACCACAAGATCGATCAAAAATCACAACAACAGTCCAAGCTCGAAATCAGACATTCCTTTTGTCAGCCCGACACGCAGGACAAAGTTCTGCCAACCTTTCATCATTCGTTGTCACAGGATTGGGTTTAAGGTCGATTAAAGATCGAGACACAGACAGTGAAAGAAACAACCAAGAATGGCAATTGATTTCTTTCCCAGTTATTATTATTATTATTTTGTTCTGTAATCACTTTGAGAAAAAGATTATCTTTTTGATTATCACAATTATCGATTTTTATCATTATTATTGTCATAATAAATTAATATTATTGATGTTTGATCTTATTTTTTATTTTTGATTATTATTATTATTATTATTATTATTATTATTATCAATTTTATTGATTACCGATTATTTTTATTAATTATTGTTATTGAATTTTTATTCATTATCAGTATTCATTATTATCGATTTTTTTATTATTAATATTGATTTTTATTATAGTCATTGATGATTATAATAATCGATATATAATTATTATTGATTATTATCTATACTTTTGTTTTGAGCATTATTATACATTATTTTTATTGTTTATTATTATATATAAGACATTAATAATATTATTATTATATTTTATTATTAATCAAATATTATATTGAATAAATTATTTTCGGTTATTATCAGTTTTATGATTATTGATTGTTATTATCGATAATTGTAGTTATTGTTGTTTCAGTTTTTCATTTGATATTCGGAAATATGATTTATCGACTCATTGGGATGTGTACATTAATTAGAATAATAGTTTTTTCAAGTTGGATAAAATAAATGTTGGGTTTGTTGTTTGTTACTTGGAATTTTTCTTTATTTTCTGTTTTAAAATGATCAATAATTTTTTTCACGGAGACTGATATTTAACTTATAAAACCGGGAAAGGTTTTGATTTTAATAATTATTATTCTTATCCTCCTATGTTGAAATTAGAATAAAAATATTAGGATTTCACAAAATGAAGTAAAGTATAATAATAAAATATCTCGTTTTTAATTAGTCCTAAAAAAAGTCCTAATTTTTGTTCAAGTAGAACTATTCTGGAAAAATGTGGTTTGGTAAAGTGAGTCTGTTCTGGCATTATTGGGAATTTGGAAAAGGGAATCAATTTTATTTATAATTACTTTTTAAGTTGATTTTTCTAAAGATGAAATAATTGATTCTTCATATAAAGTTCTGGGTTATGATCATTTCAATAGTTTTATTTATTTTTATGAACATGACAAATGGCCTTAGAAACTTTCCTTGTTTTTCTGAATTAAATCAATTTTTACTCAAAATGGAAGATTACAAATTAAGATGATTTTTTGAAAAGGAGTTCTGCCGTGGAACAAACAGCAAGACACATAAATGAAACATTTAGTGGGTTAAATGACCTACGAAAGCATTGGGTTAAGAAAATTTGATTTTAGAAAGGTCAATATACAGTGTGCACACTGGAAAAGCGTAAAATTGATATTATATCTTGAACAAAAGAATTCTCGAGATATATCAACACATAATTATAACCT
>JBBMKC010247846.1:0-10501 GCA_037834085.1 Bipalium vagum
TATTAATATTATTATTAATATTATTATTAATATTATTATTAATATTATTATTAATATTATTATTAATATTATTATCAATATTTGATAATGCATAAAAAAATTTAGAAATCTTATAAAAAAGACGATTTCATGTCACACCAATATTATGTTAAATTAATAAAAAAAGTTATGTAAAGGCAAAAAGTACTGAAGAATATTTTTGAAGCCAATTAATATCAACATTTGGTAAGAGATAAGAAAAATAAATAAAGAATATTTGTATCGAAAACTATCCCAAGGAAATATTTCTGTCAACATGAATTCCTGACTATCTAATCATATCGAAAACTTAAGAGATGTCAATTACTTGATTACTTAAAGACGGGAAGGAAAATGAAAAGGGCTAAATTCCAATTATTTAATAATCAGAAACAATATCGAAAATCCTGTCGACTTCTCATTCAGAGTTGATAAAGTCAAACTGAAAATTAGACAGGCCAAAATTTTCATATCCTTCGACTCAAAGTTCTTTGGATAAAGAAAAAACCGTATTAATAATTAATTTTATAATTAATAAATTTAAAATTTTCTTAAATGTTTTTTATGTCATTAAAATAATAAAATAATATTTTGCCAATATTCTGTTACAAAATTATGTAATTATTATATTTGTGAATTATTTCTATCATCAAAAATAATTTAGAGAAGCTAATTAGATTTAATTAATTAAAATTTAATTGATTAAAATTAGTGAACATTTACAAACACCAGTCTTGGTATGATCTGAGACCATATGGTTTTTCAAAATAATAAAATTTTATTAATAACCTTTTATAATTTTCATAGTTAAGCTTAAATCATATATAAATAAATATAAAATATAAAAAATAAATATAAAACTCCATATCTGAAATAAAATTTGTAAATAATTAAAAATATAAATTAACTACATCACTGAATTATTTTCTGGGAGGAACTGATACTGAATTATAATTCATATACCTTCATTATCCATGATTTCACAAAAATTTGATTTGTAAATTTTTTACACAGTTCTCTTATTATCTCATCATTAACATTATGTGACAGAAACTAAAACAAATATTAATTTCACGGTACAAGATATAGAATTTAAGGAGAATTTCAGTACTCTACAAACAAGTCTTTATCTTTTCATATTCGTTAAAGATGGCACGATAAATAGTTATTCTAAGAGGACATTTTTTCTATGGAGAAATTTATTTTATTGTTATTAATCCTTCATTTTAATCTATTCATGTTCTAAGAGCACAATTCGGAATTAACGATTTCATCAGATTCCAGTAGGTCCTAACATAGAACCTCTTTCCAAATTACCAAAGAGAAGACATCTTTTTGACCCAAACATAATATAATATTTTTAAAAAATTATTTCAGCATCGTATGACTTTAGTAATTTCTTGCTCATTGTTTATGTTAGTTGTTCTGACTCATCAGATAATAAAAAGATAAATATTGTTTGGATAATTAATTCTCAAATACTGCGTTTTCATTTCATTGGTGTTCATTTCATTCATGTGAATTATTTTAGTTTGACTCTGAAGACTCATTTTTATACTACTGATTTTCGGTCAGTACTGCTCTTTGAAAATCGGACTCAATAAAACCTAGATATTAGTGGGACTATCGTGTTATCAGAAGTTTCGGTTCTTCGGATTAGGACCGGCACAGATACAGATTTTTGCGCTGATTTTTCTTTAGTTTATAATCATTGCTTATTGAATAACATTTTCTACTCATTTTTATTGTTCTGCATAGCGTTCCCAATAAACATTTGAAGTCAGATAAAGAGCACGTTTTGTGGTAATGCTTTTCAAATACTGAAAATTGTACAACCTGTTGGTTTGCAATATTACAGACTTTGACGTATTTATAACATTTATGAACGAAAGATATAATAAAAGATCAACAAATATTGATTAACAACCAAATTGAGAAACTGAAAACTGATTGGTTCTCAGTGTTAAGTTGATTGATTAATTGATAAATTATTTTAATTAAAATTGAGGTTATATATATATATATATCTGAAGAACTGATAAATAATTTGAAATTTGTACCATAATATTAAATTTTTAAACAAATTTTGTCGTTAATTGATAAAAAACGTATACTTGAAAAAATTGATTGTTCACATGATATACAATTATTAAAATTCTCTTGTATTAACATCAGTTTTTCCTCTTACTATCTTGACAGTTATACAGAGTATGAGAAAATCTTAAACCTGCTTTAGTTCATCGTTCTTTCATAACTTAGATAAATATCACTTTAGCTCTTGTTTGGACAACTTTCATTCTCACCAGTCAAAGTAAATCATACATCTCAACATTATGTTACACTTTACAGAACTCATTACTTAATTTTCCTTTCGAACAACTGATCCCATAATTTAGGTTGATTAATTGTGCTTATGATGACTTGAAAAATAAAATATTATATTAATAAGTCATTTTTGTTTATTTATGTTTATGTAGATAATTCTTCAATGAAATTATCAAATAATTGAGTTCTCGAATTTTGCTAAAAGTATTTTGATCAGATTTTATACATTTTTGTTTAATAAAATGTTACAAACATGAACTTAAAATTAAATATTTCAGTACAACCTACTATTAACCAAAAATAACATTGACTGTTATAAAAAAAGAAAGAAATTTGGTACTGGGGTAGGTTGTGAAATCTGGAACTTTAAGTAATATACTCCTTTTTAACTGACAATAATAAAATTCGATACTGAATTACTATAAATCGTTTGAATATATTAAATTATTTTACAAAGGTAAGCATTTGAAATAGAGTTGTAAGTAAAAAATGAAACCTTCATTGGAAAATGATCGTTCAATAATTTCCTGTAATTTTAGATGTGGGGTTGTAACAAACTAATGTCAATATTTATACTTTCAAAATGAAGAATCATCATAGACCTTAGACAAATGCATTTCCAATTTTAACTCAAATCTGGAGGAAGTAAATTAAGAAAACTGTTTAAATTTCGTGTCATCAAATAATATTGATGATGTGGATAAAATAATTGAAATGGATCTACTTATCACATACGTAGGAATTGAGGCATATGTTGTTATTGATATGATAACAATTGAAACCACTTTGCATAATCATCTGGAGGTACGGAAATTGTGTAGTTATTTGATCACATACAATTTGACATCTCCAAAAGATTATCCTGTTAAATAGTGCCAAAAAGTGCTTCAGAACTGTAAAATGTCCCTTAAATCTAATTTACAGCATTGTCACGATAACGCATGAATTGTATTCACTTGTTATAAGAATGGCCATTAATGAACCCACAAAACTTTGTCAGATTGCAGAATCTACTGGCTTACATAGGAATACAATAACAAAAATATTAAATAATCAAGAAATTCAAAACAGGCGTCGAAAAGCAAAGTGCCAGTATTAAACAACGGTCAAGATTTTTTCAGTCTGAAAATGAAATTGTTCAAAATTTTGTATGATGCAATAATGAAACAACCCAAGTGGGATTTAAAATAGAATTAGAAAGTAGATTTCCCAATAAAATATTTTCGGTGTGCCGAATTATCAGAAGAAACGATATAACAAGAAAAAGACTAACGGTAATAAAGTAGGAAAGAAATTGCACACGAATTTTAGATGAAAGATCTAATATATGCAATGGATATTTCAAGGTATTCGTTTTCAAGCCTGATCTGCTTTCATCAAAATCCTACGGATACAGTTTTAAAAATACTACAGCATATAAGAATGTTCGTGCTAATCGAAAGGAAAATAAAAGTTGATTGAGTGCAAATAGTAACAATAATGGTATAGCTTATTAAATACTTAAAGGTGTATATAACAGTGAAACATTTATATACTTCATTGCTGAAAAATTGCGTCCTTACTTCCAAAAAATCCAAATAAGATTTTAATTCCGTATAATGCACGCTTCCACAAGACAAGGAATGCGTTGGATATATTGTAAAGTAATAACTAGGGCAACCAAATGCATTTTTTGAACTTTTAGCATTATTTTGAAATTATTTAATGCCAAAAATGCAAATTATAAATTCAATTTTGTTTAAATAATAAACATTAAAATTAAAACGAGAATGAATGATTGTTTACATGTTGTTCTTAACGGGGATTATATAGGGGATCTTAGTAATTTTTATAAAAATATATTGACTTGGCCAGAAAAGGGAAGAAGTCGGGAGCCTATATTTAATTCTATATTTTTCAATGCTTTATGTAATATATTAATGTTTTATATGTACATTTTTTGTATAATAAATATGCTTAACAATATTGAATAATGCCCTCGTGATTATGTAATCATGCATATATCATTTTGCAAGCATGTATATATAACGATGGAAAACCTTGTAAGGCTTAAAAAATGTACTTTCAAATATTTTTTTTTTCGTTCGTAGAACTAAAGTAGAACCTAACCATATTAAAAGACTTAAGATTCAGATTAAACGTAGTTGGTTAATATTAAAATATTAACGTTGTTCAGAATTTAACTGTAGTAAAATCTGAACCTATTTTAGAAATCCGATCCAACATACCCATCATATTTCGGTCGGATATTAACGTAAATTATATTTAATTTGACCTCTTAAACGTATTCTACTCTTTCTAATTCTTAAAACTGAATAAATTTAATATTAAAAAATTTTCTTTTTTTATTACTAGCATCTAATATAATTCTTTTTCGATGATGAATCCTGCAGCTCTGTTTTGTAACGTTCAGCATACCGCAAACAAATTTATAACCGATATGGGTAAATATGAGAGAAAAGTAAATAATTTACAGATTTCAGAAAATATTTCATTATTCCAGACCGCAGAATATTTTCTTGTGACAAAATAAAGTTATTCTTGAATATTTCGTGATCAAACACGATATCGAAACATTGGATAAATTATTTCTGAGAAATGTCCATTAATTAATTTTTTTAATTTTCCTTCATGAAAAATAGCACAAATATATTTTTTTCTTATCAAGAAGTACAACATATTTGTCTGAACAAGAATTTCCAAAACTCTTTGAATATCTGGAGAGGTTCGGAAAAACAACAGTTGAACAGAGTTTAAAACTTATAATAAAATTTCACTTAATTCATGCAATATACTTGGTCACTCTAAGTCACAATAATAAGTAGAAATACCTCAACCTCACAATTTCATTCTCATGAATATCTTCAGTTTCTAAATGACATATATATTCTTACGCAGTTACCCAACTTTTTATTGTCACTAATCTCTTTCTACGATGACCTTTTAATATATTAATTTATTTTTATAATTTTACTTTTTATTAAGTCATAAATGTTCTAATTGAGAGATAAATTGAAAATTAGCCATGGTATGTAGCTCAGCGGTCAGAGCAGTCCATTCGCATGTGACAAATATTATGTTAACAAATAAAGATGTACTTAAAGGACACAAATTTAGGTCAACTACGAAGTTGGTTTGAAAAATTCGCAAAATTAAAAAGAAAAACAAATTTTAATTTTATAAAAATCACATTATTTTTCAACAAAATCTTTAAGATTAATACAATTCTGCCAATGATGCTGTAAGGCCATTATGCCCGATCGAATTTGGTTTCCGTCAAGGATTTCAAAATGTTGATTTATCGCTTCATGAATCTCCAAACTTTGGGAACAGGTTAAAGTCAGAGGAACCCAAATCGTGTGAATATTAGGGATGTTGAAGAAGTTCGTAATTTAATTTATTGATTTTTTTCATTGCAATTAATGCCGTTTGTGGACGTGCATAAATAACCTTACGATTTCTTACGATTGATTAATCTTTTGATTTCTTTTTATTAATAAACAATAAAATATTTTTTAAATATTTATATTTTAAATTTTATTAGTTGTGAAATAATAAATCAATATTAAATATATAATAAACCAATATCCCAGTAGAATATATTAATACATTTTCATAAATTTTTATGGTGAATTTTATATTATCGAAGATTTGGAAGGTACTCCATATCAATTTCTTATAATCACCCTCGTAATAATAATCATATGTTATTCTCATGATAAGGATACCATAACTTCTGTACCGGAGTTAATGATAAAGAGACTGCTGGAAAAATTTAAATGAGAAAATTTATTTCCCTTCAAAATAATCATCTTTGACGTTAACACACTTTTTCATGCGATCGAACCAATTTTCGAAGCATTTTTTCACTTCTGAAGTTAGCTATTTAAATATCAATATATCGAATGCTTCAATATCTGTTTTAGGAGAGAAACGGCACTCTCAACGTAATTCGTTTATCACGGTTTGGAACAAAAAGAATTCAAAAGGTGATAAGTCAAATTAATAATTATTATTCTGCTGAACTTAAATCATTGGATAAGATTAATGGTAAAATGGGAACATTGAAAACTAATGATTTTCTTTGTTAGATTTTATTTTGTATTTTTTTATTAAATATTTAATTAAAAGTTAATCTTATTTTGTCATTTTAAATACCAAAAGTAGATCTAAAAATCTAATTAAATTAAGATCCTTTTCAATATATCAAGTCAAGTTAATAAATAAATCAATAAAAATAATCACATTTCACTTTTAAGATACTAAATTTTTTCTTTAGAACATAATTTAAATAAATGAATTTGGTTTTGCTAAAATTTGAAAGCCTTATGTTTAAAATACCATTGGTCGAGAATTTTTAACCAATTAATAATAAGAAAAGTACAATAATTTTCTATCATAATTCAGTATCGATGTATCTATAATAACAATAATATAATAATATGATTTTTAATATTAAAGAAACTATAAATTTCTGAATTATGTAAAAAATAAATGAAATATTTTGAAAATGTAAAAATGCTCACATTAATTAAACAAATTCGATAATTTTGTAATTTTTGTATACAAGTGACTTTTAAAAAACAAAATGTTGTTAAGTTCATAAAACAAAGAACATAATAATTTAATATACGAAAAATTTGATCATCAATTAAAATTTTAAATTATATATAGCTTCGTGATAGATCAATAAATTCCATTCAATCATTCGGAAAGATCATTTCAAAATTATTAAAGAATAACAATGGTGGTCAAATGAAACTTGAATTATTTTTTCATCTCACGTAAAGTACAAATAAACTTTATCTATCGTTCTTAGAGAGAGAATATAAATTTCATAAAACAAATTAACATTTTAAGAAAAATAAATCCTATAACATACCTCCTCACAAAGATTAAGCATTCGCCGCGTACTTTCTAGAGACTGAAATTACAAATCGTCAAGTAATTAATAAAACTGTTCTAATATTTTAAAATTGTCAAGCATTCTTGATTACTTCATCTGTGGTCATGTTTATTTTCATTTGAATAAGTTGCATTTCAACTTGAGGTTCACTTCCCAAATCAGGAATGTTATTGACGTTACCTTTAGCACTAAATAAAAAATGGTAAATTACATGAAATAAAAATATATAATTTAATTTTTGAAGAAGAAAAATTTCACGAAAAATAAATGTACCTAGACATTTAAAAATAGACTTCTGATAACGCTAACTTGAAAAAATGTTTTCAATTATCGCCTAAGTAAAGAATAATTCTGTCCTTAAAAACAACACAATAAAACAAAAAAATATTAATAGTTCTATTGAATATATGTAGATATACATTATATAATTAATTATTTATTATATATTATATTTTTTTAATAAAGACTGCATTGAAAATATAAATTAGTGTGACTTATATTCTTTAGTGCAATGATATTTAAAAGATCTTTTTAAAAATTAAATATAAAAATATGAAAAAATTCGTATGGAAATTAGTTCCGATCCTTTTGTTATAGTTTGATTATTAATATAAATATCGTGTATTTGGTATTGAAAATAAAATTAAAAAGTGATATTTTAATATATCTGTGAAATTTAAATAGTTAGTATTAGCTTTAAATGATTAAATAACTTATTTATTGTAGCGAAAATGAAAGCTCAGGCGAAGAAAACAGTATTTGCGGGAATGATTGTTATTTTGCTATACAGCTATAAGCATTGGAAATGATTTAGAGTATGGAAATGGATACCATATCATTTGATCGAAAGATAGCTAGCAAATCGCAAATCTGTTTGCAAAAGGTTACTTACAAGGCACTCAATTTCGCGTCGAATTATAACTAATGATGAGAAATTGAAATAGTATAAAAATTCCAAGCGCAGAAAATCATGAACAATAACCGGAGAACCATCAATATATACAGTACTCAGATGAACGAACAGAAGTAAAATAGTCCTATGTATCTGGTGGATCCAAATGAGATTATTGTACTATGAGCTTCTAAAATCATTAGAAAGGGATAATTATTATGATAAATTGGTATCTCTACATTGTTTAAATTTTCAGGACATATCCTTTTTACGTCATTTTTCAAATTTTACAATTCAATGTTTTTTTTGTGTTCGTATACTAATCCAGCCACTGCTTTGACCAGGTTTCTTGTCATATAACCAGCACAATCTTTGTCGTTAATTGTTTAGAGTACTCTAAGTATAAAATCTTTGAAATCTCTATTCTCACCAGCTCTCAACATCTGTTCATAATTATAAAATAATTTATATAAAATATATAAAAATAACACATTATTCAACTTAAAATGTAGTATAATATGCAATATTTAAATACAATTTGAAAATTGACGTAAAAATGGTATAATTCTTTTCCTTTATGTAAAAAACATGAAATAATAAATCAATTATTTTTTAAAATTGAACAAACCATAAATGAAGATAAATATTTGAATTTATGATTGAAGCAATACCAAATGGGAATGGCAGAAACTGTCTTAATCATAATGACAATAATATAAAAATTTCAAATTTCAAAATAATGATATAATTTATTTAACTAGATCAATAATGGCTTCTTTAAATTATGATAATTTTACATTAAGAAAATATTTGAAAATTGGAGGAAAAAGATACCATAGATACTCGAGTATAAGTCGAGGTTTTTTCTATAAAATTTGATGAAGTTGATAGAGTTGATAGAGTTGACTTATAAAAGAGTCATACCAGTTTTAACCAATGTAATGGCTGTATTTATCCAATGTTTCACGTTGTGTTCATAATTGAATACTGGTTATCATTTATGTTTCGTTTTTTTCCAGTATTTCTCAGCATTACACTGTTACGCATGATAAATTTATTTCACATTTCTCACAGCTTTTTTAGCACGTCGCACACAACTCGCCTATATGTGTCACCATGTCACCTGTCACAATTATGAAATTCAGTCATTCTACATCCACGAATCGGATGATGAAAAATCAGAAAAAACGACATTTCATACTGGACAACCTTATACAATAAGATATATTAGAAAACACAAAAAATCAAAAATAATGGACTATAAAATGTTGAAGTTCGACTTCTATATTTTAACCTTCTGTAAATTAAATTTTTGGCGAAAAATAAAATTTAAATAACACTCTCTAATTTAAAATTTGTATTTTAATTATTAATTCAAATTAGTTAAATAAATTTTAAAAATATTATTTTATAAACAACTACTGATTTTTAATCAGTAGCATGTCATTCTAAAAATTATTTAGGATCATATTAGCAAGGCACTACAACAACTAACAAATAAATCTCACACGACATAATGTCATCAATTAAATTTAACACTACGTGGTGTGCCCAATAAGTAGAGAGACTAGCATAGAAAGAAATGTACGAATATTATAATTTTTATTTAACATAACAAGCACATTACAGAGGTTTTATTTTTCTATATAGTTACCATGTACATTGACACATTTCCGCCAGTGAGCAGCCAACTCAATGAAAGCCGATTTAAAGAACTCTGGAGATTTATTCTCTAAAAACTGAATCACTGAATCTCTCAGTTCTGTCTTGGAAGCAAATTGTTGACATCAAAGTTCTTCTTAAGATAGTTGAAGAGGTAGAAGTCTGGTGGGGCCAAATCTGGCTGTATGGTGGATGTCGGAGAACTTCAAATCCGCATTTAGCAATTGTTGAAGTTGCAAGATTACTTGTGTGTACAGGTGCATTGTCATTCCAAAAATACAGTTCTGAATGTCTGGTTTTCCTTCTGAGCTTTCTAATGTTTTTCACAACCTCGGAGTAGTAATCACTGTGAGATAAATTGAAAATTAGTCAGGGGATGTAGCTCAGCGGTAAGAGCAGTGCATGCGCATGTGAAGGTCCCGGGTTCGAATCCCGGTATCTCCGAATAATTTTCACTAACTTGGCGACCACACCAGGACACCGATCAGCGGACGAGGTCTCGGAAGTATAAATGTAAATGAATGGAATAGAAATTGAAGTAAAAGAGACTCGGGGCGGTTAAGGGTATGGATGTGAGCTTTAAAGGAGAGGGGGATGTGACATAAATTGAAAATTAGTCAAGGGATGTAGCTCAGCGGTCAGAGCAGTGCATGCGCATGTGAAGGTCCCGGGTTCGAATCCCGGTATCTCTGATTAAT